>OX459095.1:37012808-37320903 GCA_949775045.1 Metridium senile
GAAAATGTGTGGTTACCCAGGAGAACACAGGAAACCCGAGAAATGGAAAAAGCGACAAAGAAGTTCCCGCCTTCTGGAAAAGAAGAAAAATATACTAAGTCTTTGCTCAACTCTTGAAACCGCCAAATCTTTTAAAACACACAAGCGTCATGGATGAACACATCCAGACAGCCATATTTTAGTGAACAAAGACTTATGCGACATTTTTGCAAGGATCTCTACCCAGACCGTTACATGTGCAAGTCTGATCTTAGTAAGGGCATAACTAATTTTACTCAAGACCTACACAGTCGCTCAGGGTATCATACAACACAGCGCTTCGTGTAGTACGGATTTCAACCTTCTCAGGTCTTAATGATGACCTCAGGATACCTTGCAAAAACCTCGTAACCCACTTTCTTCGAGAAGGTAGGCTTATTGATACAATATATTCTCGAACCACACCTAACACGCAGACAACAAGCCAAACCAAAACCAAATATGGATCGTTGTACTAAATAAGGAACCCCCATACATCATTAAAGAGGTCAGTGACTCTTTATAACCGTCAAATTCAATATGCTTAATATGTCGTTAATATCACTATTCGTTCGTTTGTATTGAAATGATGAGAAGTTGTCTTTATACTCGGTTACATATCAATATCAATCGTTATTCTCATTCATGTAGTATTTCGTAATTAAGACTCCTTTAAGCTTTTATCTTGCTTAAACAATGCTTAATTAATCTTATATAAACAATATAATCACTTTCTACACATATACTTATCAAATTTAACATTTTATTTCTTTTGCTTTTTTATATTTGCTTCCATAAATTAGATGATTTTCCAGCATGTCAATTTTTAATGACACATCACATAAGATATAACCATCCAAAATAAAAAGTCTTTTATGAACATTATTCATTCTTTCTAATAAATCAGTATTTTCAGTCCATTCTAAATATGAAAATGTGTAAACTGATAACTTTATATAGAAGTATTCCATAACACCTTAAATACTGTATACTGCATTCCAAGACCCAAGGGCATTGTGGGTTCTATAAATAACAAAGACAGTGGTACCTCTATTAAGTCATCACCCATTAAGGTAAAAATCATCATATTTTTCAAGATGACTGGGGTTGGGTAATATTGGGTAATATAGTTGATAATATTTTGCACAACATAAAAGGTTTAGTTATGCACCTATCAATGTCTTGCTCCAACAGAGGGAGTAAGGGCATACCCGGGGGCTATTGATCATATCTCTTTCTCAATAGCCTGTATCCTGGGGACGTCAAATTCACATACTTACTCATATTTACTGTCGCAGAAAGTATTGTAGTATAGTATATTTACAGGAAACATCTAGCAGCCTCAAGTACGGGCTAACTTTATGTTCAATAGCCTACTACGGGCAAGACATTTATAGGTGCATTAGTGGTTCTTCTGTTCTATCAATTCTTGCATCCAAAAATACTCAAAGTGTTGGAACCACTAATAGGACCAATGTAAGCATACTTTCCTTATAGGGCAGGGGAAAGGGGGTTTCAGAAAATAACTTTAAAACTTCAAGGGGTGGTTCATGAAATATTTTTTTGCCAATTGTTTTTTTCATAAAAACCCACCCACCGACCCCCTTTCACAAATAATTACCGGTACCTAACAGTAAACAAATCTTCAGCACAATATAGTATTAAGGCCAGAGCAAACGCACGCAACATTGTTGGCCAACATTGTTGCGATACGGTTTGTTGAACACGAGAACAAAAGAAATGTTGCATGAGTTTCATCAGACATCATCCAACAGGGTGTTTAAACGGTCCCAACATGTTGGAGCAATGAAGTTGGTCCAACAATGTTGCGTGCGTTTGCTCGGGCCTTTACAGGTCTTTACAGTTTAACAGCTGTATAGTTTTCACTACATGAATTTTATTACTGAATATATGGTTCATAATTAGTTCAAGATAATAATAAAATAAAATATACAAACCTTTCCTTCTCTATTTCAGATTACATAATACTATTACAAGGAACACATGGGACATAAAAGGTAAACAACTATATACTACAACTACCTTCTACAGGATTTAAACATATCTCAAAAACTATATTTGTAAAGCATATCAGAACACCAAATACACATACATGTAAATAAGAACAGTTTTATTGCCTATATTTCTCCAAAATATTCTACATACACTTGCATTTCAATCCATTCTCCTTTGATGTTCAACTATTTGTCTCAACTGCCAGCCATTACAAAACTCACAACAAAATATTTTTTTTACAATTATATTTCCAGAACTTATTGACATGAGCTATGAATCAGAATTTGAAAACAAAATTTTAAAAATCATTCATAATTCATAAAACTTCTTTCGAATTTCTTGGACCAATTTGTTCACATGTATAAGCTTTTAGAACTCATAAACCCTGTCATCAGTATTCTATTAATTATGTATATTATCTCCAAATAGGTGGACGTACACAGTATTTTGTTATGGTTTTTCCAACCAACCATTGTTATTAGAACAAAGAAAATTTAAAAAATGTATTGGTCAAATGATTGGCAAATTTCATACTGTGTGTGTGCATTTATCTGCTTCAGTGATTTCTACCCATGCTACCTTTCGGTCAGGTCATGTACACTAGAAGCCTATTGATAACAATATTTTTTGAACTGACTGTATGTCTCCCTATATAAAGACATGCCTTACTATACAGAATAATTATGAAAGGCTTTATCAAGTAAATAGCCTCTAGCATGACCCCCCCCCCCCCCCCCTTGTTCCTACTGACAAATACAAGTAATGTTTCAAATTTGGGATGTTTATTAGACAATCTAGTCAAAGATCAGGTCATGAGCGGTTCGATCAGAGTAAAACATTTATTAAATTCAGCTTTCGTACACTATTACAGATAAATTATTAATCAAGTACAGCTTTACACTATTACAGAGGGGAACAGTATGTTTTGTGGTCCCAAGACCACTGACAACACAAAACATACTGCATTCCCAAGGTCCTAGTCAATGTATTTTTATATATCAAAATAAAGCACACTACACTAGTATTTTTCCACTTTTCAAGCATAAATGAAGTTTATGAAGGATGCACAGCTCAATCAACTTTTGATTTTATTTCACAGGAATTAAACATGTTCTTGTCTGCTGAGAGCCATTGCAACAAAAACATTGAAACTTGTACACATTTGTGATACCCTCTCACCCAATGAATAACACACAAACAATAAAAATTGACAGTGTGTATATAACAACATCATTGGATTCACCTTTTGCTCTTGCCAACAAGTGACATTTCATAAACAATCTATCTAATGTGAAAATCAGCAAATCATCCATTTCTTATGCGCATAATAGAGCATTTTCGCATAAACCACTTTACATGCAAATGAGCATCAGTGTAAAAATAACAGACTATTGAGAACTATTGAGATGTGTGTAGCTATTTGTTTCTTTGGGCCACAAGCCACTGTGAGAATCATTGATAAAAATCATGTCAAGCAAGTCTGTAAATGTTTTTGACCCACTTATTAGTTTTATTTTGATTATTAAGCCAAGAGAACAACTCACTGACACATAAAGCTACATCCACACCTCATTAGCAAATTTAATGTTAAATAATGTTAAAAGTGGGTTATACAAAAATTATCTATACAGTAATCATTCAATAATCATATTCATAACAGACGTGATAGAGTACAAACATTAAAAGCGTGAAACATAAATAGTACTAAATAGTGATATTTTATGCTAATTCTATTGTTTTCTATTGTTTAATTAGCACTATTTAGTACTAATTAATACTACTTGTTTCAAGGGTATAATATTTGTACTCTTACCAGTATTCTAGTAATTAAAACACATTTCATAATATTTTCTTTTTTATTATACTTATATTTTATACTTTGAGTGCACACATGCTTTTAACGTTGTGTGTGAGCTACAGCTACTTACATTTTAATAAGATACCTCTACCAAAATCAATATTTAAATACATTTCATAGCATTTGTCAATTCTATCCAGTATTGCCAGCTACTTGCATCACAGCATTTTATAATTGTTTCATACAGCGATTTCAAAAAACGTAGAGTACTGCATACTAAACACTACATTGCAAGACCACAATGCATTTTGGGACAGGCAATATTGTTTCAAGTAAAATAAATAATAAATTGTTATTATATTATTAGTGGATTAGATTCAAAAGAATATATGAGCTGTCATAAGAGCTACTTATGGTAGAAAAAAGCGTTGTATATTTATATTTATATTTCATTTCAAAATGAATGAGACCCACAATGCCCTTTGGTATTGGAATGCACTATTCCGTTTTCAATGTTTTTTTTAAATAGCTGTTTTCTTTCAACAAATCACTCATAATTGAGAACTTTGAGAAAAATCACAAACTAACATGGTTGATCTTATTGAAATTATTAATCATGTACAGCTTCTACCTATATCAGTTTATTTTTGTTTTTGAAAACACAGTTTTAGACATTATCAGACCCGATCAAACTAGATTGAACCATTTTTTTTTAATTTCTCTCTTTCTCTATTATTCAGAGCTGAATACACCTATTTAAAAAAGGTTGTCATTGCCAAAGGCAATAGGTTATAGGCGATACGTCATTCCAAGACCCAAGTGCAATATGGGTATAATCTTAAATCATGAAAAAAATGCTGCATGAATACTGTCATGTTTTAATCTCAGTCTTGCCAACTCCACTAAACAACAATTGTTGGAGCTGCCATCATTACAATTCAAACACGGCAGCATTTATGACTTAAGATTATATCCATAGTACACTTGGGTCTTGGAATGGCTTATCGCTTTTCGCCCAAAGACAACCTTTATTGAAATAGGTGTACATACAATCTTTGACAAAAGTAGATGGCAATATGCATACAATTCATCTCATGGTGACTACTTCTACTTTATATATACACATCCATGTTGCTGCAAAATGAGTGCATTGACAAGGGCAGAGGGTACAAGAAACTGTATTTTAATACTACAAAATTGATATGCACATCTTAAATCTTTTATCAAACATTGTCAGGTAAAATACACAATCCAAATTAATAAAGAAAAACAAGCTTCTTCTGACTAATTATTTTTCATTGACAGCAATGTCTCTATGATAATGACCTCTATTCAATCACCTTAGTATTATTACTGACAAAAATTACTAATTAATGGAATTGCTATGATATGCCAAGTTTTTTTTACAGATAATCCACTTTTCCTCCCTCTCTTATTCCCTCCCTCCCTCCCTCCCTCCATCCATCCATTTTTTCGTAAAATTATTTATATTGCAAATTACTGAAGATGAAGACTCATAATTCAAAAACTACGTCCTACACCATTTAAAAGTAACAACCAAATACCTATGATCATAGTCATTAATAATAATGTTTACTGATGGATTCTTACTCAAAAAGGCAATTTTCAGTAGTTGCCCCTAGTAAAATTTCCTTATAAATTCTTTACCCCTTTACAATTAGAACCTAAATTAGTAAATATAGTTTTTGGCAAATATGTTTTTGCTAAGTACTACCTTACACCTGAGGTTAACAATTCAAAACATATACCACAAACTCTCACAGGTTTGGAAAGATCATATTTCACAATTGGGATCTGTTTATCAGAACACTTGGCACATAACAGACGACCACAATGACGGCTGCAAAACAAAAACAAACAAAAAATTGAATTCAAAATGTTATCTTCTTCTCTTTCTGTTTTACTTGTTTCACTACTGATTAAAGTAAAGAAAACTTTCCTAAACCTTTGGGCCACATTTCAAGTCAATAATTAAACTCTAAAACTACAAACTAAATAATATCTTTTGTCACCCTTATTGTTATATTGTATAATATTTTCTTTACAGTGCAAATCGTACTAATAAACAAAACCTCAAGTAATTGAATTATGTGAATTGTTTAACAACCTCGACATTTCCAAATGATATCAATTTCTTGTCTAGGTTGGCATTAACATTAATACACTTTATAAAATAACTATTAGAAAATATCACATATTTTGATTGGTTGAGGCACGTGCATTATGAGAGCACACAGAACGCGTTTCCATGTTGATCAATTTGTATTTTATAAAAGAAATAGAAAACTTTTTTTGTGTGCTGTATGCAGTTATAAAGCACTTGGGGATTGTCAGAACACTCAAGTCGTCATGCTTCTCTTAACACTTTTCTCATGTTCTGACAACACAGCATGCTTTATAACTGCACACAGCACGCGCGCGTTTACTATTTTTTCATCAAAGTAATATTTCTCACTTGTACACAAAAAGATGATACAAGGCCAAGCAACATAGCATACAATGTCCTTATGTCGCCTATCCATTCTCATACCCAGTCCCTACTCATTCTTCTTATTGTAAGCTCTGTGAAACCCTACTGACCAGAAGGTGTAAATCTTGCATGCTCCTTCTCAACACTGACATCATATAGCATCATTACTACATGACTAAAGATATTTATAAATTTATTTATAAACAAATTGACTTACACCTGGTATTTATGTCTACAAAATAAACCAGAAAAAAAATACCAAAGTTCTAATATTTTTAAAGTTGTTTTCTTAGTTGATCTAATCCTCCATTTTTAAGGAGAGCCTATTTTTGCAATGCATATTAAGTCTAGCTGTTATCTCATCTGTTGTTCGATCATCCAATTAAATCACTTGACATATAGGGTTTCCTAGAGCCTTCAATTGTCTGATAAGGGTCTAGGTACAAGAATGGTCTCCTTTCCTTCTCTCAATCACATAAGAGGTACAGCAACAAAATAAACAAACCATCTACCTTAACAACCATTTATTAACATTACAATAATTTAGAACAATTGTTTCTTACCAGTGATGCTTTCTTGTTTTAACAGTAAACTTTACTGTACATTCATGACAATTTGGACCATCAGACCATGGAGGTTCTGCATCAAGTAAATCTAAACAAGAAAAAAAGCTTGCATAAAAACATTGTCCAAGAATTGTTACAACAATGATTTTGATACTTTATCATTTAGTACCATAATTTATGTTAGTATCCAACAACTTATGGTCTATCACAAATCGTGCGCTCTCATTGGCTACTCAACCATGGGCTATTGGGTGATAGCCCATGGTTGGGGAAAGCGCCGCTTTTGTAAACTATTGAAAAAGTTTCTGGATTCTTCTATTTCTTCAAAAACGGCTTAGTACTGAATATAATGCTTTTCTTTTGCTCGTAAATTACAAATACGAGCAAGAAAATGACAAAAAAGCACATAATTTTGATGTTTTGTGAATGAATTTTGACTTGAAGAGCGCGCTCTACTGACGCCATATCACACAATTCTTCAGTTTGATCAGTTTGAACAGTGGAAAATTTCGATGTGTTTTGAATACATGTTCACTTGCCGTCACACGTCATTGAGCGCGCGCTCTGTATTTTCACTTTCGATTATCTGTCATTTTGTCAAAATAAAACGATTGAAATATTATTTTTCTTTCAAAATATGGCAAAGTTTGACCTATAAGTTGTTGGATACTAAAACAATTAGACCTCTCGCCCTCATGGGCTACGGGTCAATAGCCCACTTGGCCTCGAAAACTCGGCCTCGTGGGCTATTGACCCATAGCCCATTCGGGCTTCGGGTCTAATTGTTAATTAGCCTGTGGATGCTGTCTGTCATTGAAATTTAATAAACTTGTCTTTTTGTAATTACCGAGAAGGGAAAACAGCAGCTTTTTAGTGGGCACTTCAGCATTAAAAATAGAGGTGCCAAATTTATTAACTGTTGCAAGACTTCCGCCAGCACGAAGGATTTCCCTGCAAAGACGAGCAGCTCCATTGACATAAGCCAGAAACAGGCCTAAAATAGATAAAACAAATACAAAATAATGCAAAGATCCATACATATACATTCTTTCCAAATGAATGATAATGATAACATGTCATATCATTATTAAAATAACACATAGTTAGTAGAGTGAAATGGTTAGGAAGCCCTTTGTTGTTTTTTTATTTTATTTATTTTATTTTATTAGCTTTTTCCTTCATATGAAGGCAGGGACACCACAACAGCTTACGCCAATTACCGTGGGCCCTGTAGTATGCTGAGACCTGACTGTTGTGCCGGGAGACAATCCCCTGCTCTTTTCGAAGAGCACAACAGGATATTTTACGTCCACCTTATATAGGAATTAATAGTGAAGGCAGACGGGACCTTCGGCTTAACGTCCTTATCCGAGAAGACGAGGCAAATGAGAGAGTGAAGTGTCTTGCCCAAGGACACAACACAATCGCCCGGGCCGGGAATCGAACCCAGACCATTAGGCCCGAAATTCGATCCCCTGACCACTAGACCATCACGTCTCTCTCTTTGTTGTATGTTTTTGTACACTTTTTTTCAAGCGTGACCGTGCCTAATCTTTTGTTTCGCAATTGTTTTAGCAATATTGGATACGTCTGAGTGAACAGACCAAAAATCATTATTTTGGCTGTTGCTGCAAAATACTCAAAGATTAAGAACAAATATTACAATATTCCTTACAATAATCTCATAGAAAAAGTTTATGTTGACTCATTTTGCAATTTTGATTGGCCATAAAGACAATGTTGTGCACGGTCAAGACCGGTTCAACTTCGAAATGCAAATAAAGAAGTACAACAAAAGGTTTCCTAACCAGTCCCCTCTATAAACTATGAATAACATGAAATTTGAAGCTTTCTGCTAGCACACTTTTTATCTGCCATAAATAAACATTGGAGTTTTCCGATTTACAGGCTTAATAAGCAGGCACTAATAGAACCAGTTATTAATTAGCATACATATGCACTAAGGTTGTATTTCACCAACACATACTACATTTGAGTTTGAGTGAATTAATTATCATTGAGTTTACAAATGTTGATGATTTACTCATGTGAGTCGCATTTTCTATTCTAATTCATATTTTAGTTCGTAATCGCACAATTTTTGGGACACATAAAAAAATAATAATGGAAACAGTAGCTGCAATAATGAATTTGAACGTTGGCACTAGTGCCTGGCACTATTAGTGCCAATTTGGACTTTGTGTTGGTTAATCGGAAAACTCTATTACATCTTTATGCCAGTCTCAATTACAGGTGTCATTTCATCAAAAAATATAGCCACTTGAACTCCATTTCTGTCAACTTAAAACAAGTGTACTTCTAAACAATTTGCTACATTAAAAAATAAGTTTTCTGTGTAGCATTACCAGAACTCAATATAAGACAGTCTACTATCAATTTAATTATTTTTTACAGACAAAAACCCTTTGTGTCAAATTTAATGCTGATCTGCAACAGACATTTACAGACCTTTTCTGTATGTGTTGTGTAAGGAAATACAGTTTAATTTTGGGTTGAATGGCATGTGTGACTGAGAAAGCTGTAATACAATTCTAAAAAGATTATGACTTTCTTGTTGCAAAACCCATTGCACTCAATACAAGGATTGATGTCATAGAGTACTAATAACGAAGCAATAATAATCATTATTATACATTTTACTAACTACATTGAATCTGATTGGCTGGGAGCACACGGCTAAATCTGAGTAGCATGTGAACTTGACAGTGATAATTGCAGTATCTGTAGTTATCACTGTCAAGTTCCCAGGCTCTCTCCGTTCTCAGGGATTTGATGTGAAAATGGCAGCGAGATTTGCTTGTTATTGTCTCTTTTGCCTGATTATAATTGTACTTTTACTTTAAAAAATGTATAATAACACAAATATTGAATTCGGTTTTCGCATGATTATTAAGTGTTTTATTATATACCCTATTCAAACGAAGAAAAATTTTCACTCCATTTTGAAAATTTTTTTTTAACGAAAAACATTTTGTTATGAATTAATTACAAAGCGTGGAGAAAATTGAAATGTAATATGATATTACATTAAGTTTTTAGTCGACCAAAAAATGTCAAATGACAATAATGTAATGTTTTATTTTAAGTGAAAATGTTTGTTGTTTACTTATAAGTTGGAGTTTAAATTGGTGGTTACATTGAGTTTGCAAACGTGCCACACGAACTTTCGATGGACTTGATCACGTGGATTTATTCCCCTCTCACGTGGATTTATTCCCCGTGCAGGGAATAGATCGATTTATTTCCCTCCACGTGACGTGCTCTCGACCAATGAGAAAACGAGTTTGAATAGGATATATAAAAACGTAAATTATCAAGACCTCAAGTCAGTATTATTGTAGATAACACAGACCTTGGTCTTGATAATTTACGATATCATGCTCAACCTCATCCAATAATTGCTTATTGTCAGACAACAACACAACAGATAGATATATAGCAAGAAAATATATTTTCAAAACAAGTTTACAAATCACCATAATACTACTGTTTTGTATTTATTTTCATTCATGAATATTGGTTAAGAAAACAAGGTACTACTTTTCCTCAAATGGAATAGATAGATAGATACTAGGACAAACAATATTTTTTACTCACTTTTTTTTCTTTATTTAAAATAATAACAATAATTATCATTTTTATTTTATAAAAGCTGACAATCCTCATTTTTATGGGTATTTAATAGTGCTTACCCACATTGGTTCTTTTTAAGTCACCAAAAGAGTTATTGCAATATTACTTTATATTTTAAAACAATAGCAAGAATTTAGCAATGCTTTTTTTCCGCTTTCACCACAAAATATATATTAAATATCTATGTTGTAAACATCAATTTACCTGTATTCCCATTAACATCTAATGCATTAACTGGGTAATCTGGCATTGTTTGACGGAACAATTCAAAAATGGATACTGCATTGTCCTTGGAGTATTGACATAGAATGTGAAAAGGATTTTGACCTCTGCTAAAATACAAAGTATATCATTAGTATAGGTCTGAACTGCAAATATATATGTCTTCATGTATATATATATATATATACTAGTTATACAATGGCTTTGAGTGGCATCCCTGGAATATCCCACAAATCACTTTTCTAGTATTTTATTTTCTAGAACACACCCAAGCTTTTATGTGAGTGTGTATGCAAAGAAAATACAAGTGATGAATGGAATATTCATGGAATATCAAAAAAAACATTGTATAAGTATTTTATCCCACATTAAATAAAATAAGCCCACAATGTCTCATGGGAAGAGGCACTTGAATACCGCCAAATATACAACAGCTTTCAAACATACTGATTGACTGTATTTTAAATGTGGGATAAATATATTACATATTACATGACATATATATCTATATCAGTTGCAATGTAGGAAAAATTATGCACAAAATGTATGTAACATGATGTAATGTGGTGCTTATAAAGTGCAAAAATAGGGAAAAAATGCTTAAATCAAAATGATAATGTCAAAAAATGTATTATTGTAGTTCAAAAAGATCAATAATAATTTTCAAGCCTTTAATTGCACTTAACCAAAAAGTGTGCAGAGACAGATAAAGGACCAAAACAAAAAAACTTTGTTTTAATATTGACATAACTTAAATAACTTTGTATGGTTGGTCAAGAACAAAAGTCACTCAAATTGGTTGCCATAATTTATTCCAATAATAACTAGCGCATAAACTAGTATAGGCTGCGTCAGTGCTTGATATGAATGATAGGTAATATAATGAAATTTGTAAAATATGTTGACTTAACTTTACTGATGTTTCAAGCTTTAGCCCTTTATCGGAGTAAACGTTACTCCGACGAAGGGCTAAAGCTCGAAGCGTCAGTAAAGTTAAGCCAACATTTTTTTACAGTGTTACAAATTTCATGTCTAGTTTCTTTGGTATTGATGACTATCTATGTAATTTAGCATATACACCTATTTCAAAAATTGTTGTCGCTGGTGAAGCTACAGCCCACACTCTGAAGCATACAAAGGATGTGGGCAATATGAACTGAATGTATGATTTATTAATATCATCATCTATCACTGCAAAACTTGTTATGTTCATATACTGCAAAGACCTAAAACCAAAATATGCTATGAAGAAATCGATAACAAGAGAAGAAATACCAACATCCTTTGTAGGCTTCAGGGTGTGGACTGTAGCTTTGATTGTGACTAAGATTTTTGAAATAGGTGTATGATGATAACGTTTCCTGCTGTTTTATTTTGTTTATTGGGTTATGTTTCCTAAACATATTTTGTCATAGCGGTACCTTGGTATTATCTGGTTAATAGTATGTGTGAAGCCTGACTTTAACTGCTGTTAAAACAAAATTGTACAATAACAAGCAAACCACCTTAACAACAGTTAAAGTCAGACTGCATGCAGACAACTGGTTATGGCCATTCACAAGATTATAACTGAAAACATAAAAGTTCTTTTTTCTCACAACATAATTTATACCAAACTGAGTACCTGGTATTTTTCAACTCAGCATTAATAGAAGACTCAGTCAAAAGAACTCTGACACATTCCAAATAACCATATTGTACTGAAACATGAAGTGCTGAAATGGCAAAAAAGTGATGTAATTTCAAACACCAAAAATAATTCACATATAAAATCTGCTTCATAGACGGATTAATTTGGTAAACAATTTCAAAATATTCACAACTTGGTAGGTGCTTTTCTTTGTATGTTAGTAAATTCTTAACAACGTGTTCATCCTAAATTAAACAACAATCTTTAAAAAATAGCAAATAAGAGCCTGGGTTCATAAAAAGTCTCAACTCTTAAAATATAATATACAACGCATAAAACAACAACACATTTCATTGGTTTAGACTAATAATTCTGTGGCGCAGTTTAACATAAAAATGGCTTATGAAATGAACTAAATATATTTTGCTTGATGTGAATTTTTCATGTATAATTCTTTATGTCAACATGTATGCTTTAACTATAAATAAGTCTTTACTCTATATTTCTTTTAAAAATAAAATTTTACCATTATTCCCTTTTTCATCAACAGCATCATAGTTAGCTTTTTCTCTCAATAACGCACTAATAATATTTGGGTTGTTCTTCATTGCTGCCATGTGTAACGCTGTTTGACCATGTTTATCAACCTCATTAACACGGGCACCAGCCAACAACTAAAACAAAAAACAGTCAATGATTTAGGTAAGCATAAAGCACACTAGTTAAACTGTTGATTGAAGCACTATTTCTCTTAGTTAAATTATACACAACATATAAGACTTGCTTTACACTTTAATTATTATTTTTCTATCTACACTTTACTGCCATAAAAGCTTTTGCATAGTTTTCAAATAAGAAATAACACAAATACACAATAGCTTGAACTGTGTTCTTATGCTTACCAAATGCCTAACAATGATTTCCCTACAAGATGTAACAGCAAGATGTAAGGCAGTTTGATGTGTAGAGTCTTGTACTCTTGAGTTCACATCCACACCAACTCCAATCAGAAATAATACAGTCTCTACATTGTTATTTATTACAGCAGAATGAATAAAGTTTAGACCCTTTGCATCAAACTGAAATAGATAAACACAATGAACATAATAATTATCATACTATTTATTATTAGTATAAATACAAAGGTGATTATACAAAATCGCGCGCTCTGATTGGTTTGCTATCTCGGATTATCAGCCGATAATCACCTTTTCGGACAAAATGGCTGCCAGTAGTTGTTTTGCCACTGTTAGCGAATATGAAATTGAAAACTTTAAAGACAATGCTGTCCCAAAATCGACAAAAGGAGCTACTAAGTTTGGTGTCAAGCTATTTAAAGGTATCATAGTAAATTTTCACGTTTTTTTTTGTCATTATATGCGAGACAAAGTTTTCAATTTTTACGTGTAACGGTCGCGCTTTTAAAAAATAAAATATTTTCACTTTCAATGCTGTTTCCTTCTTTCTTTTTTGAAATAACCACCTTTGTATTTATACTAAAACGATTATTCACCTCAGGCGAAGTGATTATCGGTGAATATTTACCTCGCAGCTCGAAGACTCACCGCTCGGTAAATATTCACCGATAATCAAACATCATCAACACAATACATTCAATAAACATAACTTGCTATTTTTGTTTTGCAAGTGACAGGGTACTGTACTGAAATACTAACAGTACACATAAATAATAATGATAAAAACAATACTACTACTCTTCTGTGCTTAAATAAATTATTATAAAGTACATAAGAGTTGTTAGAATCCACTAGATTGCAGTCGGCATAGAAATACAAGTAATAGAAATACAAGTAATAGAAATACAAGTAATAGAAATACAAGGAATAGAAATACAAGTAATAGAAATACAAGTAATAGAAATACAAGGAATAGAAATACAAGGAATAGAAATACAAGTAATAGAAATACAAGGAATAGAAATAAAAGTAATAGAAATACAAGTAATAGAAATACAAGTAATAGAAATACAAGGAATAGAAATACAAGGAATAGAAATACAAGGAATAGAAATACAAGTAATAGAAATACAAGTAATAGAAATACAAGGAATAGAAATACAAGGAATAGAAATACAAGTAATAGAAATACAAGGAATAGAAATACAAGGAATAGAAATACAAGAAATAGAAATACAAGGAACAGAAATACAAGGAATAGAAATACAAGGAATAGAAATACAAGGAATAGAAATACAAGGAACAGAAATACAAGGAATAGAAATACAAGGAATAGAAATACAAGGAATAGAAATACAAGTAATAGAAATACAAGTAATAGAAATACAAGGAATAGAAATACAAGGAATAGAAATACAAGGAATAGAAATACAAGGAATAGAAATACAAGGAATAGAAATACAAGGAATAGAAATACAAGGAACAGAAATACAAGGAATAGAAATACAAGGAATAGAAATACAAGGAACAGAAATACAAGGAATAGAAATACAAGGAATAGAAATACAAGGAATAGAAATACAAGGAATAGAAATACAAGGAATAGAAATACAAGAACATTGTCATATAAACAAACCTGTTCAGCTGCATCTTCTTCTCTAGCTAAAATGGCAGATGCTGCTTCATTATTTTTGCTGCTCAAAGCTAAAGCAAAAGGAGAATTCCCCATTCTGTCTTTTGATGCCATGTCAATATCAGGATGAGCAAGTAACAGACGTGTTATAATAGGGTGTTTCGCTGCAATTGCCAGATGAATTGGAGCACGGCCTTCTGAATCCTGTTGAAAATATTGGAAGTAAGAATGCTTGTCTTTCAAAAAAAAATGCAATAAATAGTGTTAAAGGTTATTGACATAAGTTAATTGCTGTGAGCCATTAGGCGAGCAGCAACACTATTCTTGGGGTTCCTGTGTGCGATATACCAGCAACATCTTGATTCGAAAGTTCTGCAATTTGCCCCCCCCCCCACAGATATTATATTAGGGGAAAATTATTCCACAGTATCATTTCATCAAATTATTCGAGTTCACATTGTAATAATGCCGAAATCAAACTTATTTATTGCTGGAAGCATTAATCAAGGTCACGAACGACTTTTGGTGACATTTCTCGCCGACGACAATGATCTTTTAAGAGTTTTCCAGTGCTGTTATGTGCTGAAATTGAACACTGGCCTCCTTAGATCAGCACTTTACCGAAGGAGAATGACTTTATCTGGATGCTTATGGAAGTAGAATCATCCCTGATACAGAGACATGGTCCTTATACTATCTGTTGCAGTCTGAGTTTCTGAGTTAGTGAATAGTAAACTTATAAAGGTATAATTCTTACATTTGTTTATTAAATTTTGCAAAAACTGTAATGTAAACAGTGGTATTGACTATCAGTGGACGTAAATAAAGCTCCTTCGTTGAAAGTCATTCAATTTTTCACTATTTGTTAGCAATTAGAGCAATTTTGTGGCAAATTCCTAAGCTAAAGAAGATAATAAGTCGACTTTTCTAATGGCCAGTTACACAAAGCAATGCTTGCAATATGGAATTTCACTGCGATTCTAAACTTATCACGAAACTGTATTTGAGATTTGATCATGCTTCTCCATGAGGGCTTATCACATGCATGTAATATTACTAAAAATGTACAATTTCGACAAGTTATTGAATATAATGCTTACATATTCGCTTACTGAATAGCCAAGATTGGGCTGCCTGTGGAATATTATGTAAACAGCTCGCAGCAATTTACTTTTGATAGAAACAACTAGTAGGATAATTAGATTACAATCTTGAATTCATGAACAACTAAGGAGACGTAAACAAAGCAAATCACTACTGTAACACTGGTCTTGATATGTTGTAATGATTAGCATAAGATTTGGTTGACTTTAACTTGGTTTTCTCCTATAATTATTCAGGATTTTAAGAAGGTAGATCAAACAATTGAAAGAGTGTTTCATCCTCTACCATCACACTCTGTGCCTCATTTTTTCAACCCACTGTGTTTTGATGTTTGATCTATTACAAATTGATTGTTAGTAACATATTGTATAACAGATATATTTTGTAATGCTGTTTATATTACACCTAGTTTCATTGTTGACAGTGTTCCCCATTTGGAGATATCATCAAGGGGGAATAACAAAATTATTAAGATATTAAGACAAAATATATTAACAAATTAAGATTCAAAGAACTTCAAAAATCCTTGACCAAAAACAAATATAGGTTGGAGTAAGACTGTATCAAGCACTCACATTGCCTTTTATTTCTTTTTGTTAAGCTACTTACTTTACAGTTTACATTGGCTTTATTTTCCACAAGGCATTGCACTACCATGTCAAGTCCTGCAGAACATGCAAGATGGAGAGGACTTAGTCCATCCCAGGCTTCTACCCCTCCATTTCCATCTGGTCCTGGTCGCCGTGGGCTGAAACAAAAACAATTGAAAGGCTTATTACAAAAATGATCACCAAAATGAAGACCAAGAGCTTATTAGTTTACTTTAATACTGAGACAATCTGTTCAGGACATAATTATGGTGATGCTATGAGATAATGGGTTTTCATGGTGAAAAAATGTTACTCCAACAGCTAGTATTTAAAAAATGGCCTTCATTTGCTTGGTTTTAGCCTTTTTGCATTTCTTTTTAATTTTTAAAATTAATTACAGTGCGGACACTCCAACCAGGACCACTTTAGATGAATTGATAATCAAGCAATCATATTGCAGCTTTCAGTTCAAGAATGTTATGAGGTGAAAACACTATAATTTGATTGGCTTATGCTGTTATCAGTTCAATCTCTGTCTGGTTGAAATGTTTTTTTGATTGGACAGTTTTGTCTAAGTGGTCCCGGTTGGAGTGTCCACTCTGTAATATCATGTGGAAAAGCCCTTTCTAATTGTTTCAACATGTATCTTTCAACTGCCAACATGATAATTTATAAAGATTTTAAAATTTACTCACCAATGGCATAAAATAAATTAGTTGCCACATATATTTGAATATGATAAATAGATCCAGTTTTATAATAACTATACAACATGTGCATCTATATGCAATAGTAATGTTTATCAATTATCTATTTTGGTTCCAGTCACATAAATTGAAGGCTTCTATTGCATAACAAAATACAGCTATTTCAAAAATTAATAAGGTTGGTCAAGGTTTTATTGCATGTTGCTCAATGCATGCTATATTATGTTGTTTTCAAAGCTCAAAATTTTTATGTGACCTTTTGCTGGCTGAATTCTTGTCATCTCTAGTGCGTTCCACGCTTGGTATGCAACATGCAACAAAGCCTTAAAACAACCTATTTTGAAATAGCTGTATATATCTTTGTTAACACAACTGGATGTAATAATCAATACATGTTTTCTACTCACCTGTTTATATCACAATTATTTCTGATAAGAAAACAGGCTGCTTCTTCATTTTGCTCATTAATTGCACGATGAAGTAAAGAATGAGTACAACCATTGACACCAATGTTCCATGCATCTGGATTACACCCATTTTTTATCTAATATGCAATATCAAAATAGCTGACTATAACTTTGTGTTAGCATCAACTAATTATGATGATGACTCCTAACAAACATAAATGATCATTTGGTTAATAGTCCATGGGCCAAGGCCATCAAAATCAACTTTTCGTAGCATCCCCCAGTAGACATAGTTTAATTGGTATCAAAATAAAGCTTATGGTCTATATTTTCTGAATTCACTTGTTTAAAAGTTTCAAACCTGTGCTATAGCGAGAAATAAGGCTTTTCCCACGGGGGGGTAGGGTAGGGGAGATTTGTACATTATGGTATTTACAATAGGAAACTTAACCCACATCTCTAACAAATGTGAATAAAAATGATTGAAACTTACAGAATACAGTTGCTATGTCCTTATCTGTGTCTGAGGATCTAATGCAGACTTGAGAATGACCATGCCTGCTAGCATGTAATGCGTGCAGGATCATTCTCGTGTCTGCTTCTTCTTGGTTGCTTTGAAGTTCCGGCACGAGTATGGAAACGACTCTCCCTTCAACTACCGATATTCTTGTGCAGGCACACCCATGTGAATACTTTAAGTGATTTTTTTTTTTAATAATTATTGAAGGGTTTTCATTTTTGGGAGGGAAGGAGAAAAAAAATGTGAACTGTCCTGAGAACAACAGATTTTATAGGGAGATTTTACATCTTTCGGTTTGAATATGAATTAGATCTAATGCTATGATAAGAAATTGAGGTTTTATGCAAAACATGTTGCCATGGCAACGAAACAGTCAATAAGTTGAAGTAAAAATTATTCTTTAATGCATTTGAAATTCAAAGATATGTCATCTGAGTAGGAATAGAAGCATATTGCTATTAGAATAACAGGAATATATTTCAATGACATTGCTGTGTAATGTAGGGTATTGAGTGATATAAATTCTTCAGTCTTAAGGATAGGTGTTCAACTTATGTGAATTAAAGTGATTCTTAACCACTGATATGCCTTTTGACTATCTGAGTAACATTTGCCATGAATGAGCTGGAGTGAGGCATTTGCAGCTTACTTTTGTACATTTTTTGTGTGAAAAATCTCATATTTTCAGCATTGAGTCATATCCCAGTGGTGCCTGTTGCCATGGAAACTTCAGACCGTCATCCAATAACATGTACAGTTAGATAAGGACATAGCAACTGTATTCTGTAAGTTTCAATCATTTTTATTCACATTTGTTAGAGATGTGGGTTAAGTTTCCTATTGTAAATACCATAATGTACAAATCTCCCCTACCCTCCCCCCCGTGGAAAAAGCCTTATTTCTCGCTATAGCACAGGTTTGAAACTTGTAAACAAGTGAATTCAGAAAATATAGACCATAAGCTTTATTTTGATACCAATTAAACTATGTCTACTGGGGGGTGCTACGAAAAGTTGATTTTGATGGCCTTTTGAGGCCTTGGCCCATGGACTATAAGGTAATTCCCTCAAAATAAATTTTGCCATAAAGACAGCAATAAATAAGGGGGTCACCTATCTAATTTTCATGGTAGATGCTCTTCAAACAATCATATCAATCTATAGCAAAATGTGGCACAAACCATAATCAAATTATTCTAGGATCAAATGTATTCCTTACAACAAGAAAAATCAAGCTATACCTCAAAATCAATAAAAGTAATTCAATTACTGCAATAACTACAGTATTTAGTAAAACATGTGAATATGTGCACATCTCCTCTAAAAATCTCTTCTCAATTTTTCTTATCAAAATATTTCAAAATTTATCCAATGAAATTTCATTCATATTTGGATATATAAGGCACAGCAACAATATTATTAAAAAACACAAATAAGAAATGGGTGTCCACCTTCTTTTATTCAAGATATTTTGTAAAACACCTCATTTACAGTTAAAAAAGACTTTTCCTGGAAAGGATTGGAAAAGGTTTTAAACTATCATCATAAATTATATCACCCAATGTTTAAGAAGTAATCCAACTTTCATGTTACACTGTTTTTAACATGAAATAGCAATACCGGTAATATTTCTAATATGAGTCATGTTTTTAATTTTTGAAACGTACACTGTGCAAAACAACCTATTCAGACCTGTTTTTTTTCCAGACCAGCCTTTTCAAAACTAACTTTTAAAACTGCTTGCATGACCAACCAATTTACAGGAAAGGAAGTACATAAGGATGGATGTACATAAGCAATAACGTTACTATGGGAACTTTGGTGTCATTATGATGTAATATGACATCATTGATACGTCATTTTGTTGATTATATTAGCTAATATTAGGATATAAATGGAAATTAGCAAGAAAACTAGTATAGGCTGCATCAGTGTTTGATATAAAGGATAAGGAATATAATGACATTATACACCCTAAAAAATTATAACTTAACTTGACCCTTTGTCAGGGTCAAGAAGCGGAAAAAGTGATGAACGAATCAAAAAGCGATACAACATCTAGAAGAAGTTAAAGAACAATGAATTAATTAATTGAAAGCAAATTGTTCATTAATGCCAAAAGTTGCCGTGTACCTAAGGAATAGATTAGTAACATTTGTTTAGATTTATGGTTATGGTTAGTGCTATTACAGGATAACGCGCCTTACCGTGGCCACCCTATAGAAGTTTTGTACAAGTTAGCTACACCTTTTCAAGTTTAAACTGGGAGGTTTTTCAGACGCTTATAAACTTCACTCTTGTCTTCGCTTTGAACATTTCAAAGTGTTTATCGTTCGACACTCGGTGTGACTTTTACATTAAGGTCAAATTCTCACTTTCTGATTGGTTAACTTGTACAAAACTTTAATTAGGTGGCCACAGTAAGGTGTGTCACGCTGTAATAGGACAAAAAACGAAACCTATATTTTATGATATATTATAGTGTTTCTATTTGAATTCACTGAAAATTAACATTTCTGAAAAACCTAAGAGCTTAATGAAAATAATAACCAGTGATTCTCATTTAAGAACATTTCTTGGGAAAGGAGGGCAAATTGAACAAAAGTACCACCAGTCAAGGTGATGGTTTTCTTTTCTCCAGACCACCAGCTTGGCTGCTGTTTCTTTTTTTAAATTCACTCTCCTAGGAAGGTTCCCTGGGAATGGTTGCGATCCACCTATTCAAACTTACCAATGTCAAAGCTACATCTTTTTGACCACTCATTAGAGCTACCCAGAGTGGACAGTTTCCATTTTCATCACACACATTCAAATCTGCATTCTTTGCACACAGTGTATTTACTACAGGTTCAAGATGGTAATGTATAGCAAGTTGAAGCACAGATATGTTTTCTTTAGTTCTGAAATGAAAAAACAGGGTGAGATTCTCTGAATACAATTTTAGTTAAAAAAGGCTACTCAAATAAAGATTGCATGTTCTGGTGGCAGCAATTGAACTGTAGTTAACATCCTATCAAGTGATGTACTGGTTAACTCTAGGGGCAAGCAAGCATTTCATGATAGTTAGCTGGTTGCTCATTACAAAAACAAATAGTGACAATTTTAAAGCAGTGACTATCAGAGGGCAAGACTATTATAACTTTACTGGTAATAACAAAGCTGTGTTCTCTGGTGCACTTAGAATTTTCCAGCATCTTGTTTGAACATGTTCAAGTACATGTTTGTACACATACAAGGATAAACTTAACTAACATTAAACTTTGTTTAATGGAAAAAGCCTAACACATTTTATCACAGAATATGAATTTTGTTTTTTTCTTGTTTAACTCATAATGCATCAAACACTGTAGAGGATTAAATATATTGTTTGATATTTTTACTCGATCCAGGCCTACTCACAAGATCTTTTTAAAAGTCCATGACAAGTTGTATACAAAGGACTGAAATCCCATCAATTCTACATTCATTGATTTATGTATTAACTTAAACTAGCGGGTACCCTGTGTCAACGTAGTGTTGGGAGGTCCTGGTAGAACAATCAATGATAATCTAAGATTGTGGCTGAGGTGAGATCGCTGCGAGACAACTTTGATATATAGTTTTGCAAGCATTTAATTTTTCGTTCCAATTTACCCCCTATTGCACCCACCCACAATTACCTGTTCTTAAAATTTATGGAATTCGTTTGGTGGCATAGTGGGCGGGTTTATTGGAGATAGATGCAGACATTTTTTGCTTAGCGTAATAATATTATGATGATTACCTGACATTGATATTTGCTCCATGGTCCAACAAGAATATTGCTGATCTAGTGTCTTGTCTCATTATAGCTTTGTGAATTAATGACATGCCACTTGGGTTACAAAAATCAATATTTGCTCCAGCTTCTAAGAGTCTTTCAGCTACATTATACTGCTCAGTCCAAAGTGCAATTTCTAGTGCTGTTCGATCTTCAGAATCAATTAAAGTAAAATCAGGATGTATATGAAGACGGCCACCTCTGCAACTACTGTCTGTGGAAACAAAAACAAAATTACTACAATTGCAAACTGAGTGAAGATTTTAGAATAACCTGTTTTTTTTGGTGTGTAAAAAGGAAAGCCATAGAAACTATAAGAAGTTGAATTGAGGAGTAGAGTAAAGGGAAGGGAGGAAAAAGTAGTACAAATCATCTTGATCTAACTACCTCTCATGTTATATTTACACACTAACTAAATCATGTTGTTTTACCTTGGGTTGGTTGAAATTTTCCTTTTTTTATCTGAAATACACTTTTTACATGAGGTAAAATTTGTGGAAACATTCAAGCTTTTATATTTTTTTACAATTTTTCAGAAATGGCTCAATAATATTTGGTAAATCTCTTGCAATACTTTGCTTAGGTTAGGAGAACCATAACTGAAAACAATTATTGGGGTGGATCAATACTATGTCAAAAAAAGCTTGGTATGGTTATCTCAAAACTGTATCAAAACACCTTAAAGCTATGTACAAGTTTTAATTCCATAAGTTCTAATATTGCTGAATGTGGGTGGTCACTTTAAAGTTATATATGTAAGTATAGTGTGTGTACACCTAGATGCAAGATAATCATCATATTAAAATTAATTAAGATTATTAAAATAAAACACATTTTGATTCTAAGATTTATGAGAATAATTATTGTTTAGTAGATAAACAACAAAATTAAAAGAAGATAACCTATATATTAATATTCCACAAATGTTCGTAATTACCACTTTTTATGCAACAATCTTGCAATCAGGTGAAATTAAAAGAGTTATGTAAAACATAATTTTAACCTTGAAAATTGAAAAAACACTCCAAGACATCTTCATGTTTGTGAATAACAGCCACATGCAATGGTGTCTTTCCAGAACAGTCTGTAATAATAGTATTGATAAATGGATCTTTGTATAATTTATGCTCCTGAACTGTTTTATAGATTTCATCCTCAGTTGGGTTATATTGTTCCTCTTGTATTAATGATTCTTCTTCTGTACTCTCCTCTAGATCTGGTACATCTATAAATACACAACAGAATATTGTTAAAAAAAATGAAACAAATAAAAATTGACAAATTATGACGGATCTGAATAACAAAATCTCAAAAGATATCAGAGCTATGAACGAATTATGAAAACTACCACAATTGCAGCTTTGACAACAACTTTAAAATGCCCTTTACTCCAAATATCTATAAACGTAAACTAAATGATTACTTTTCAAAACAAAACTTCCTGCTTGAAAGCTAAAAATAATGATCTATAAAGCCATGCCAATGCAAACGTGTCAAAAGTGGGTTAACTTTGAATGGATGTTGCATGAGCAGTTTAAATCAGAACAACCTAAAAATGTAATGTGATTACTTGATCATGGCTACATTTTACACAGTTTCAGAGGAGGAGCCAATGTTTTATCATAAAATTAATATTTTTTTTAAATGACAAATACATAATTGAGCTCACAAGAAGGCAAACAAGGTTTTGATCGATGTACTGTTGTTCTAGTGACCACTGCAATCGTTTTAATAAACATCTTTCATTTAGACAATAATATTAGTTTGGACAGATTTTTATTCAATTTTATTTT
This sequence comes from Metridium senile, assembly GCA_949775045.1. NCBI lineage: Eukaryota > Metazoa > Cnidaria > Anthozoa > Actiniaria > Metridiidae > Metridium > Metridium senile. Next base: position 37,036,673 of record OX459095.1, read on the forward strand.
ATTCAATTTTATTATATCACATAAAAAATACCTGTGTTATTTTTACTTTCTTGAGAAGAAACATCCGCTCTTATGTCTTCCAAGAATGGATTGCCATTATCAGAAGAACCACAATGACCCATGTCTTCATCAAATGGATTAGAACTCACCCCAAGGTCTGCATCAAATGGATTAGAATTCATCCCAAGGTCTTCCTCAAATGGATTAGAATTCACCCCAAGGTCTTCCTCAAATGGATTTGTCTTTTGAATGTGAACATTTGTGTTGTTGTACTTTTGTGGTTGTAACTGTGTATTCAATTTCTTTTGTACCTTCACTTCTTGTGCTTTTTTGTGCTTTGTTGCAAGTTCACTGTGCTTTCTTTGAAGACAATCTATTGCTTGTTTTCTAGCTGCCACTTTTGCAAAGTTCCTTGCACATAAACGCTCTTTTTCCTGTTGTAGTAGTTCATTTGTTTGTGTTGTTTGTGAATTTGGGTTTGCTCCACTTGTAAAAAAAAAGAAATTTATAGTCAAAGGACATGAAGCTTGCCCGTCGAGACTGCATTATTCGTTTTATTATTCAATTCTTGACTTCATTCTTCGTTTTCCAGAATTCCATTCAGATTTATTATCTATATTAATAATAGGAAACCAATAATAGTATCAATTATTTTTGATATCATAATTATTTATATCAATTTTGAGACATTTGAAAAAGAATGAAGTCAAAAATTGAATAATGAAATGAATAATGCAGTCTAGATGGGCACGCTTCATGTCCTTTGAATGTAAAGATATTAACAATTATTATATGTGACCCTCCACAGGACTTCAGATTATTAAGATGAAGCATAAACTAATTTTAAATTTCAAGACATGCATGAAATTACTGCTGAGAAAATATTCATTTCAAAAAGTTATGTAAAATATATTTTGCTGCATTGAAGACAATTTGTTTGGAATAAATGAGACCAACCATCAGCCACTCATACAACTGACAGTGCAGTCTCATCATGGTTCTGTGGATGGCCATGTAAGTGTTTTTCAGAGTTCTCAGAGTTTAAAGTACCCCAGCAACTGCCATACAATAATTAAATAATATATTAATGGGGGTTTCATTGCAACAGAAAGAAACATTGTGCTTCATTCTATCTCCATTTTATATACTCAGATTGAATGGTCCCACCATAAAATAAATAAATCACTTTATTATTTATTTAGCTAGACACAAGTGCCCTAATATATGGGGAGACTCGGACTCACACTGACTATCTCTATGTTAACTATTTTAGCACACAGCTCTGCTCACATGTTGATTTTTAAGGAGGAAGGAAAATCATATGAAAAAAAAAACACTGCAGCAAAGGAGAACAAAAAAAAAAATCAAACAAACTCAACTCACATATAACCCATGCCCGAGTTTGGACTCAAACAAGAAAATGGAAAATGGAAAGTCCTTCAAACGGTTTCCTTCAAACTATGCTAAAATGTAGGTCTACTGTATTTACTTGAATAAGCACTGCAGTGCTGAATTAATATTTTGCCCTTCAAAAATCTTTTTTTTTATCAAATGGTATATTTTCTATCTGTGTGAACAATTAACAGAAACTAACAGAGCTTATGATTGTCACCATTTGTCTCTTCACTCAAATTATTTTGATCTCACTGTGCCTTCCTTGCTCAGAATTTTGCAGAGAAAACTTAATGGGAGAGCAGTGAAATATAATTACAGAATATAGGAATATATATAAGAATATAGTTTATGATCAAATTTTTTAGGGAATTCCCTGAATTACTCAGGGGAGGTACTTATTAACTGGTGATTATAAGTAATACTAATACTCTAGCAAAACAACACTTTTTAGAGTGACTGTGATTAATTGTGACAATGTCAGAGTCAAGCTACACTATTAGTTATGGTCATGATTTCACTCCAATGTATGGAAATCCTTCTAGGATTCACTCTAGGACTCTTACTTAATTATCGAATGTATACATACTTGTTCAGTAACTCTTTTACCAGTGCAACCATACCATTTCTTGCTGCGACATGAAGAGGGGTTTCCCCTTCATTATTAAATTTGTCAGGTTGTGCTCCATGTGAAGCTAGAAATAGACCTGCCTTTTCATTTCCATTTAATGCAGCAACATGAAGTAAATTATTACCTAAAAGGAGAAGGAAATTATGCTCAATAATTCACATTGATTTGAATATAAATATCAATAATAATCAATTATTTAATTATAATTATAATTAATTAATTATGTCGACTAATACCATAGTTATGAAAAGTAGTTTGGTTAGACCATTGTGATCTAAATTCAACTAGAGTAACATTGTTTGAGAATAATTTTAATCATGTCATGTCGATATATGAGTATATAATAATGAGTATATAAATCTGGTGGGTTTGATTACGAAAGAACCAGCAAAAATTGTTGTGCTTGGAGCCTTTCAAATTACGACAAAAATCGGTGTATAATTGTGTTTTTATTTACAAACTCTAGTTTAATATAACTTTAACAGTGATTGTTAAAGATAACTAAAAAAAAAAAAAAAAGCTTTTTTACTTGATTAAGAATGAGTTAGTTTCTAATTAGCATATCATTGTTGAACAAAACTTTTCAATACATTTAAACAGGAAGTTCCGGTATAAAAGGGAAATGGCCAGGCCAAATTCAGCTCATTAGCCAATCAGATGCCGAGAAGAGAGAATCTAAGCGAAGCCGTGAAGGCGTTTTGACTTTGTGTTTTTGAGCAAATGAGAGTTTTTTCGCTGTTATTGGAAATATTTTTCATTAATATTTTGAAAAAAATCACTATTTATCAAGTGGTAATGTCAATAGATATTGTAAACATAGTAGAAAACGTGAAACAATTCGTTAACACAAGAAAATTAAATCTTAACCCCATGACTTTATTGTCTCTTCGTTCAAAAAAGCATGATAGTGTACACCAAAAAACGTCTATTTATAAGTTGTCCTTATATATAAAAATCAAATCTTAAAATATTTGTAAAGCAATTTAAAATAAATCAATTTGCTTTGTTTTTCTGCAGTATTTTGCATATCAAAACTGATCTAACAAGCTAACAAAATTATAAACACATTTCAAAACAAGATGCTAATTTACGTAATTTCGTACCTTGTCTTTTGAACAGCCGATGAAAATACCTCTGTAATGCTCTTTATAATTGTTTTTATCGATGTATTGGTAATAGAAAGCAAAGTTGATGTCCATTACATGCAAAACTTGAAATTTTACAACACAGATATCGTTCAAAGTCATTGTTCTTGACGTGTAAAAAATTCAACCTTTCTCGATCTTCTTCTACAGTCAAATAGGTTTCAAACTTTGATTATCAGCAATTGAAGTCATCTTTTAATGTACTTAGTCGGTATTTTGCTTTTTTATCCGTTGAAGGTTGTATGTCTTCGGCAAACATCTAAATTCCTTGACAAACATGTTGAAAAACAGTTGTTTTTTTGCTCCATAATTCCTTGTAATTGAAAGACAACGTCAGTTTTGCTTTGAAGTCAAAGGCATGATATGTAAGGTGAGATTTTTCAGTTTTTCCAGACTCTATTTGCGATAAATAAATTTCAATTTCCTTCAAAATGAAGAGTATTTCTTTCTCTTTGCGAAGCAAGGTCTCCCGGATATGCAAACGCGTCCGCTTACAAAATTGGCGGGAATTTTCCCGCGTGTTTTGATTTGGACGTATGACTATTGAAGAGATGTTACAATTTTTTAAAACTTTTCACCCTAAATTTTTCAATAAATTCTGGCATAATCGATATTATTTTCGTCTTTGATGATGAAGTGTTTAATAGGCAATCGATTTAATTCATTGATTTTACGATTTCAAGCTAGCTTTATTGTTTATCTCAAATTATTTCTGAGATGTCAAGATAGGAGCTGTGCCCTCAGCCATGTTTTTTCAACAAATCGGCAGCTATGAAGCTCTGCTGACGTGAGATGGGCCTTTTTATAGTGGAACTTCCTGTTTAAGATTAAAAAAGAACTCTTCCAATTTTAGACCTGTTATGGAGAAAGTCAGCATAATCCTATATGTATTGAGTAGAAGTCCCATTTTCCTAAACGGGGCATCAATTTATCAGATAATCTTTTTCTTGATGCCAAAACTTCACTCAATCGAACATAAACTTTTCACAATTCAAATTTCAAGAACTTTATAATGCAGTAAATGTTTGCAAATTTGCAGGAATGTGTATTGTATAATTGTATTTTGATATGGCGAACATGAAAAAAAAAAAGACTCATATAAACTATTAGCTTCAAGACTGATATCTCAAAAAATGTGTAAAACTGGTTTTGACAATTGACAATTGCGCGGACTTGAAATCCTGTCCAGTCCTCATTGTCGGACTTGAAACATAATGAAGTTATTTACTTCAAATTAATTTTAACATGTGTGTGAAACTGCATTGATCTGTGGGTGAACTCAACCTATCTTTTGGTCCCAAGTTTTCCTACATTTATGCTTTGTAAAAAAACCTCATTATACCAGAACTTCTCAACTCCGGAAACCAGACAATAAATACAGATGCAACTTTTTAAAAGGTAAAACAATTTGCAAAACAAAGACTATTATGATAAGTGCTAAACACTTGTAAGCGCAATCAATGTGTTAGTTAAAACAAAAGGCATTAATACCCCATAGAGGTGTGAGGTTAAATTTTATGGACGATAAACAACAATAGAAGACAGCATTTATTAAACAGTGATTTAGAATTCTCGTGAAATTTAATCTATGGTTATAAAATGCTTATGCAAACAATCAAACAATTATGTATCAACTATAATACAATGAAACCACCTGCAAAACATTGTCGATTAAAATTTCTCATTGAGTGTTTATATAATGGTGCTGTTGATAATAAACATCTAATGAGTTTTCTTATGAAAACTTAACATTTCAAAGACAACTTCAATAAACCGGAACCCCTGCTAAACTAGACAGTTTTCTTGGTCCCAGCACTGTCCAGTAAAGAGGGGTTTCACTGTATATCAAAAAATTTAGAATCCCAAAATACCTATATGTGGCTATAATCTACCATGTTTGTTTGGGACTGTGTACACAGTCAAAGTCAAGTGATGGCAAAGCCTCAAAACCAAACAATAGGGCATTCCTTTACAGCGCGACACACCTTACCGTGGCCACCTAATTAAAGTTTTGTACAAGTTAACCAATCAGGAAGCGAGAATTTGAAGACACGCTGAGTGTCAAACGGTTTTGACATGTTCAAAGCGAAGACAAGAGTGAAGTTTATAAGTGTCTGAAAAACCTCCCAGGGTGTTTAAATTTGAAAAGGTGTAGCAAATAATTTGAAAAGAGAAAGTTTTGAATGCTAAGCTAACTTGTACAAAACTTTAATTGGGTGGCCACAGTAAGGCGCGTTATGCTGTAAGATGTATTGGCCTTCACACCCATTCCCTACTATTAACTGTGGTATTGTTTAATATTCATCAACATTAAATTTTTGGTTTCATATTTTGAGCTTACCAGTGGTAGCATCCAAAGTATCAGTACTTGCACCATGAGACACAAGCTTGGAAGCAAAACTTTCTTCATCATCAGGATCAAAGTCTCCATTGTTAGCCAAAGAAAGCCAAAGTGGAGTAAAACCTCTGTGGTCGCACAACTCCAAATCTAAGCTTTAACAAAACAAAAAAATGCTCATAAATAACTTAAAAACAAACCTGTATTACACTTTGTCAACAACAATTTAGTATGGATCAGAGCTATGATATTTGTAAATGTCATGAGTGGCATGGTTGGCCTAGTGGTGCTGGCCTTTTACCACTGTGAACTGGGTTCTTCAATTTCTGGCTTGGGAGACAAGTGTACAAAGTTTGTTTGATGTGTTGTTCTATCTTATGTCACAAGGGTTTTTGTACAGGTTATCTGGTTTTCCTCCCTCCACAAAAATAAACATGTGAGCCAAGTGTTAAATGCTGTAAATATCAAATTGTTTTTGTGAGTGAACCTTACTGAAGATAACCACGCATTCCATAATTTAAAAAAAAATTGACAGGCTTGTGTTTTCTAGTTAACAGAAAATGTAGGGAACCTGTATTTCCTATCTTCATAACTCGGCAACAACGTAATTAACTTTTACTCCGACAAAGTTTGAAACATCAGTAATATGAAGTAAAATCAATTACACATTTCATTCTATTACCTATAGGTGGATTGCAACCATTCTCAGGAGAGTGTATTGAACAAAAGTACCACCAGTCATGGTGATGGTCTTTGTTTGTCCAGACCACCAGCATGCCTACCATTTATTTTTGTCAGTTCACTCTCCTGGGAATGGTTGCAATACACCTAAAGGTTAAAAGCTGATTACTTAATAACAAATTGTTCACAGTTTTTCTATTTGACCTTTTAGTGATGATCCTACAAATTCAAAATATGGTGCAAATGGAATAGTTCTGTATAAATTAAATTGTTTTATGCTAACATTTGCTTCAATAATGTATTTCGTGCTATAGAACAACACATTATACACCTATTTCAAAAATCGTAGTCACAATCAAAGCTACAGTCCACACTCTGAAACCTGCAAAGGATGTTGGTATTTCTATTCTTGTTATTGATTTATTCATAGCATATTTTGGTTGTAAATGTTTGTGGTATATGAACATCACAAGTTTTGCAGTAATAGATGATGAAACAAATATTTATTCAAAAAGCGCGTAATAAATCACACATTCAGTTCATATTACCGACATCCTTTGCAGGCTTCAGAGTGTTGATTGTAGCTTTGGCTGTGACAACTATTATTGAAATAGGTGTATAAATATAACTAGCCAATACACTTCTGTAATGTTCCTACCCAAGACTTGTACAAAGAGTTCTTACCTTGGTCTTACCAGAAGACTTTCAAAAACCATGTTATTTCCAGACTCAATAGCTCTGTGCAAAGGTGTCCTAGACAAAAAAGAAACTTTTTTTCAAAAAGATGCCCTAAATTAGCTCGAAAATGCCAGTAAAAATGATTTTCTTAAACATTCTTGTTTATCACTGCTATTTTATAAGGTTATTGAAAGTCAACATTGCAAGTGTGTATGCACTGTTGCTATGTTGTGTTTAGAATGAGAAAGTCTGTTGGTGTTGTGTATTAATTTATTTTGTTTATATATTCATTTAATTATTCACTTATTTCATGTTCAATCAATCCCCTCTAAAAGTCAAATGCTGTGAATTTGTAAAGCAAGTGTGATTTACTGCTTAAAAGTGTATTGTCTAATTTGTTTTTCTCCTTGTCCCCTTAAAATAAATTATGCAAATAAAATAGTCAGATGAACATTTTTAACATAATTTGTTTTAATAATTATCTGAAGTGACATGAGGTACTTGAAATGCTGACTTTGTCATATTTTGCGTATTTTAAGAATTAAATATTAATTTATTATTATCATACAGAAAAGATAATTCTAGTGACATTTTAAATACACAAAGTTTGGTGTTTGATCAAACAGACCTTGTTTCAATAGCATTTTTTACAGTTACTAAAAATAGATATTGCAAAGCCTTGTGGGATGGAAATGCGGACAATCTTTGAAAAAAAAGTTGAAAAACCATAGTTTTAAATGAATTAGAAACAACAAAACAAAGACAAAAATAATCATTGTTGCAGCATACTAATATTTATGTTGGGCTTGGCTTGTCCGCATTTCAATCACATAATCATAATGCATCATTGTGACATCATCTGTGGAAAGTGCTATGAGTAGCCTATTTTTGTTTACCTTCCTTTATTGTCCTTGACATTTGGGTCAGCTCCAGTATCAAGCATAAGCAGCACCATCCTTGCCATACCTTCAGCTGATGTCATCTTATTTATATTTACATCACCCACTAATGGTGTCCACCTTAAAACACAATAAAAAATATGAGCAATCACATACAACAATCATTCAACTTGAAGACAATGAGGAACAGTTAAACCCTTCTTGTGACATGAAAGAGAAGAAAATAGCAAACCAACTCAACCCAGGACTTGAAGGTGTGTCACACCACCCAAACACTGTGAAACAAACATTGGCTTACTTTGCATTTGTTCAATCTCATATTTATCAATCATATTTGTCTTGCTGCCAACTGCACTAATTCACCCAAAATAAGTAAATAAGGTGGGTGCAAAATTCACAGAAGCACATTGTCTTTCAATTTGGCCCATAACATAAATCAAGTATATCTAAGAAATATATATATAAATGTTAAGCAAGTGGGTGAAGTTATCTAATCACATTAACATGACAGCTTACGCCAATGACCCTGTGTCCATGTTTTCCCACCTTAATGAAAACCGTGCTGGCTGACCAATCCATTTGGGAATATTGAGTTGTGTGACCAATCAACTCGCACATATTATCACAATTATTTTATAAACAGTAATAATGTAAAGATGTATGCATGACAAGGAGTGAGGGTAAAGCAGTTAAGGAACAACAATGCATCTAAATGACATTGAATGAGAATAGGTAGGGAAAATATTTTAGAATGAAAGACATGGAAAACAAAAAAATCAAACTATTTATAAATTCAAATCATAACAATAACATAAAACAATCAACACCAAAGCAAAGTGAAATGTTCCTACAAACTATAGCATTACCACTGATTTCATTGCTAGGCAACCAGCAGGCTTGTGAAGTGAATTAGCTATTCTTGTCTGCCAATCAAACACAATTTGTCTAGACAACAACTCATGAATGACAATTCATAAGGTAAAAAGGTTTTTACAGGTTTTTACAGATATATTCTAGGTATGAGATCGTCAACATGAAATAGATACCAAAAAACTATGTTATTTTCAGCTCAGTTCTCTTTTTAAAGTGACATTTCTACCTGTTTTACATTCACATTATTTTACAGTTCAAGAAATTAATTGTCTAGACAAACTGGGTTTGTACGTAGCAATGATGTCAGTGGTAAACACAAAAAGAATGATATACTACTTACCTATATGATGCAGCACAGTGTAAAGCAGTACTATTTTCAGACTTATTAGCAAGATTAACAGAAGCACCATTTTTAATCAGAAATGCTGCTGCAAATTCATCACCACTTTTAATAGCTTTGTGTAGAAGGCAATCACCATACATATCGGGCTTGTTCACATCACAACCATTGCTAACTAAAGTTTTTGCAATGCTCTCAAGATGTTGATTTAAAGCAATTTCCAAGGGAAGCTGTCCAGTTGCAGGATCAATTTCATTGAGTATCCCTGGTAACTAATAAATAGCGGGAGGAAAATAAATGCAATAAATATTCTATAAATGAAATATAACTTCTGTGTTGTCACATGCTTATGGAAACAGTGGTGTGTTTGTGAGAATTCAAGAACAGAGATCCAAGATACATGACATGAAGTTGAGTGTTTGAAAAAGGCATTAAAATTGGAATATTTTTAAAGCAAGAAAAAATATCAAAAAATATTGAGACACTTAAGGTCTTCAGGACACTTATTAAAGCGGAGGTCAAACGGCTATGATAGTTGATGATAGTTGAAGGCGTCTCAACTATCATCAACTATCCTGTATGCGCGGTCAAACGGCAAAAACTATCATCGACTATCATGTGAAATTTGAACATGTTCAAACTCTATGATAGTCCATGATAGTGCATGATAGTTGGTGGTCAAACACACATGATAGTTGGAACTATCATCAACTATCATGAACTATCATTGCCGTATGACCAAGGCTTAAGGTCAAAAACTGCACTCGTTAATTCAAAAAATATCCCTTGAAATGAGAAGTGCTGATCTAAGGTTAACCTCCTTAAGAAATACATGTATCAAGATAAATATTTTTTAGGTGTTTTCCAACTATTGGAGAAGGAATCATTAGAAGAAAAAAATTCTACCCTCATTTCAAGCATAATCATTCCCACAATCTAGAGACAATTCTGATTTTTGAATGCAGTTTGAAACAACACCAGTCATTGAAAAGCCTTTGTACACTTACCTGTGAGTTGAATTCAATAAGAAAGAGAAAAATAATATCCTCTCTGTGATGTCTTATTGCCAAATGAAGGGGATATGTGGACTTCGACTTAAACATCTCATATAAGAGTGGAGCACTGATATTGGCAAAGTCTTCTGTCTTTAAATCATGCTAATAGAAAAAATATATAATTGTCATCATTACAATATGAAACAGCATAAATATTTGAGAATGCAAATAAGTTAGTTTGCTGCTTCCAGATATACTATAATAATTATCATACAACCCATATGAATCATCCATTTAAATGATTTTTAAAATTGAAATAGTTGATAATACTTTATCGATCTAATATTCTTGTAAAACCACTTTATTCTGGAGTTGTAAACTAAAATCACAATAAAGCATTCTCATATTAAAGGATATATATTACATTGAGTTTGCATCTTTTCAAACTTGTTAAACTCCAAATCATCATTAGAAACAATATAAATGTTGAGGGGTAATGAGTGTCTCAAAATACATGGTGTGACTGTCACCATGACAGTCGTGGAATGTTTGTATGATTATTAAGCCTAGTTATTTAGTATCAAATATCAGTTATGTAGAACCACAAACACATGATTAGTACAAGTTTTGAAAGGCTAAACAAGGTAAATTATTCTTGTCTATTACATGTCTAATCATAGATTTACGTTACATATTATTGATTTGTTATTATTGTACATGTCTAGATGATTTAGTTCTAGTTTTGTACCTAATTAGATAACACTAGTGATCTGTAACTTCAAGTAATTATGTATTATTTGAATGTTTCATTGTAGTTTTAAGATCAATACCACAACAATTAATTTCCTGAAATTAAAAGAAACGAAAAGATCCGTAAAATCTAAAGTCATGCATTGGCATTCACACATGGACAGTTAGATAATCATATTGATAAAAAAGTAAATACAGCATTTCTGGTAAACATTACCCAGTGATTAGATATTATTTCAGTACAATAAAGCTGCAATTCCTTGGCACCAATATCTTCAGCAGTTTGGTAGAATTTGATACAATTTGACACAGTTACTGCAGACATCAACATTTTCTCACACCTATTACAAAAAATAAATAAAAATGTAATAAACAAATAATCTTACACTAGACAACACATTACAAAATTGAGTTCTTACTACTTCACTGTCGTTTCAGCATTATGTTAATCAGCACATACTTGCCTTCAAAACTGTTTCTTGCTTATACTTAATTCTTTAGTAAACATGTCTAAAAGTTGACTCGTTGTTAAAATTTGAAGTTACATGACACCTTAACTCAAAAACTAAGCACTTAATCATAACAACAAGATACAGTATGTGCTTATTGACACAACACAGAAATGAAAACAAAGCAGTCAGAACCTTTGATTTCTACCTTTTTAAACTCACATTGAAAGTGCTCAACATATACACAGTCTATTCTCTGTTATATAAGCTTTAAAATGATATATACTTTGTCTAAAAATATTGTAAAATGATGCGCTAAATATTTTCTTAACTGAGATCATGTGAGAGCACCCCACAAAGGTGGACCATAACCTTAATATTACTCAATAATCAATACAAGTTCTACAGTGTTTTTTTTTTCTTGTCACAGATGATGACTGGATTCAGACAAGTTTTCAAACACTTGATTGACCGAATCGAAGTATGGCCGCCTGCTATTGTTCTTTACTGACTAGCCTCGCGTTCATGATGGAATATGTTGTAGTTCAGGTTCAATATGATTTTAAACCAGTTCAATTTATTTTGAACCATTACAATGTTTATTGTACTGGTACAAGTTATTTTGTACTAGTACAAATCATGTAGTACTAGTACTACTACTACTACTAGTAGTAGTAGTAGTAGTACTAGTAGTAGTACTAGGTTTAGGGTTAGGTTTAGGTTTTAGGGTTAGGTTTAGGGTTAGGTTTAGGAATAGGTTTAATTTATGCCATTATTGGGAGTTTATGAATGAAACAAAAGTCTAATGCAGAATTTTCAACTGAAGTCATCCTGGTATAGTGGGGTAGTCTCTGGACTTACAAGCAAGAGATCCTGGTTCTATTCCCAGCCGTGGTAAGAAAAAGGAAAAAATAAAAAGCACAGGTAACCCAATTACATTAGTTCAATAGTTAGTATTATGTGTTAGGTATAGTAAGGCAAATTAGCAAGTCAAGTGGGAATGTTAGGTAAGTGAGAGAGTAAGGGGGAGGTGTAAGTGAGATCAAAAGGAGGGAGTGGTAAGTAGGTTAGATCCCCTGTTTTATTTAGTCCCATAAATAAAATCCCTTAGATTTAGAATGTCAGATTGTACCAGTTCAAGACTATTTGTACCAGTACAATAACTATTGTACTGGTTCAAAATAAATTGAACTGGTTTAAAATCATATTGAACCTGAACTACAACAAATACAATGGAGTTTTCACATGAATGAGAGGCTAGTGATTCAATAACAATAGTTATTCAAATTGGTTGCCATATTTTGATTTGGTGTATTGCAGGCTTCATTCTTCATTCAAACATTGTCACATACACCTATGTCAATTAACATTGTCCATCTGGAATGGTTGATCTGATACCAATAGGAATTGTGGGAGTTTATTAAATTTCAAATACATTGTTTTAATCACACTTGAATGGTGCTGAAATACAGAAAACAGTATTTCAGAAGTAAACATTAATATTCAAGTTTGATTATAATAGTGCATTTGCATTTTAACGAGCTCCCACAATTCTTATCGGTCTCATATCAACCATTCCAGATGGATAACGTTAATTGAAACAGGTGTATATTATCATTATTATAACTGTTATTGTTGAAGGGCTACCCCAGAAGGTTGATGTCTCTTTGCAAACTAGTATTTTGTCAGCCTTCAATCAAATTACTAGGAATGATTTGTGAAATGACTCATAGATATAAAGCAAATCAACTTGTCAAATTACCATGCTCAGTTGCTTTGATACTCTTGAAAATGTTTATCATTAATTAACGGCATCTATTTCAGTTTGACAGCTTTATTTAACTTTAGCTTCCCTGCTAGCAGAGTCTTCCACAGTTCGATTCTGACGAGAGAAAGGAAGACTCTGCCAAGTGAGACTGCTTTCTTTGTAAAGCCGGACGAACGAAACCAGTTTTAAAACCGGTTTTTACTGGTAATTTTAGATGCTTCATCTAAGCATCATAAACCAACTAAATTACAACGAAAAGCTATCAAATCTTTTCTGTCCAAGAGGGACATGTTTGTTTGTCTTCCAACTGGCTATGGAAAGTCATACATTTATCAACTTAGCCTGCTAACGGCCAAGCAAATGGCTGCTAAAGCTGGCGATTCGAGCCCAGTCATCATTGTAATATAAGCTGGCCGTAAACTGTAAGTCGAGACACGAAAGGTCATCATGACGGCAGGGGTTGCTTAGTTACCTAATGCATGCGCAACAGAGTCTTGCTCGGCAGAGTCTTTCTTTCTCTCGTCAGAATCGAACTGTGGAAAACTCTGCTAGCAGGGAATACTTTAGCATGATTGAAATTAATTTCTCAATAAAGTGCATTTATTAAAGCTGAACAAAACAGATCCACATTGATCAACTAACTTATCAATCTTGATTAACTTGTGCAAAAATGTTACACTTGAATAAGTTCAAAAAAAACCCTCACTTTATATGATTCCAAAATGAAAATCTACCACAAGTTTGAAAATATCAACAAAATGCAAGATCAAAGATCAATACATGTAACAATCCATTTGCAAACTGGTATGTGCAAAATGGCCATATTCCCCTCAACATTAAGGCTTGTTTGATCAATTTGCAGTGATATAAATTTACCTCATTCGCAAGTCTTTCAATTTGTAGGTATTTGCTGCTTTTACCATTTCAATAAGAAATGATTCATCTTTCGGTATTGTTGCTTTGTCAGTATATACCCATTTCATAATTGCTAATCCAACATTCTCACTGACACCTATAAAAGAAAATAACTGCATTTATTTTAAGTAAAACTAGTACTCAAACGTACTTCGCAGCTTGCTTGGCGCCGAAGTACACAGGTTTGAGGTTTGTTTACTTCGAAAGGTCTTAAACCTTCCAGCCACTTATCAACAATTTTACCCTGTCTTGTAATGGGTTATATAACATTGTTTATATTTTTTGTAAACAAACCTCGAACCTGTGAATTTCTGTACGTACTTGTGTACTCGGCGCCAAGCAAGTTGCGAAGTACGTTTTGAACTTTGGAGTTTCATTGGCTACTTGGGAACGTACTTGCAAAGTTCACAATGTATTTTGGTACTTTGCAATGAACTTCGCAACTTGTGGCGGTAAAGTAACGTGAAAACAACTTTAAGAGGGCTTGTCTTTAAAATATGAACAACATGAGAAGTCTTTATTTTTTGAGAACAGAGGCAATTTTGATTTCTGCATTTTAGGGCCTATTTTGGGCCAAAATTCCTACTTCTCAATTTAGCTTTGTTTCTACATCAACTCCAAATAACACTTCCTTTCTACAATAACCCATGTAAAGTATTGATATCTATCTACATTATTTTAGGTTTTTGGTTGACTTCACCTGGTAATGAACATTTTGCAGATTTCTGATTAATTGCAATTTTGGTGCAAAGTCTAAGACAGCAAAAATTGTCCAACTTTACACTAAAATATCTCTGTTGGTATGGTAAACCTGAACATTTAAACACTTGAAAAAGAAAGAGTAACAGCAATATTGATATGAGGGGAAGGGGAGTAATTTTATACTTAAAATAAATAAAGCCATCAGAGAAAAAATACTAACATCATGCCAACTACACATCAACAATTGTTGTGCACACTACTAGTATAGAGACTTACCATCAAGTTTTAACTCTGATACCTCATTAAGGTCTCTGTTACACCAGTGATCACTTCTAGCAGCAAGAACAAATTTGTGGGCTTTGATCTTTTGATCTCCAAATGCAACTACAATGTCGCTAAAAGCAAAAGATTCAAAGAAATTTATCAAGAGCAAATACAGGAATAAAAACAATTGCCTTAGGATCAACAGAATATAGTTCTGTTGGTAAGAAATACGCTGGGATCACATCAAGTATTTTTATAGCTCTATCTAATACTCATTAATTATTCATCAGGGTACATCCAATCCCAGAAATGTATTTGTATAATAATATATTTGTATGTATTTGAAATAAATTCCTGTGACAAATGCTCTGAATTGAGAAAACTATTGTTTTGACACAATTGTTTTGACGCTTTTATTCTACACTCGCATAACTGCACATTTCATACAATCTTTTTCACTCGATCTTCTGATGATGATAGTGTCTCACAAAAGCTAAAGATTTGAATATTCTCGGTGGGCGCGTGACGTCACAAGAATATGCAAATTAGTTTGCCGCCATGCTGGTGTACAGAGGTCAACTTACTGCTTTAGTAACGCTTGCATTTTGTTTATAAATTATCATGAGTTATGACAAAATTGACGACAAAATTGATACAAATGTTGATGAGGATCAGATTCCGGTTCTGTTTGATTTTTTTAAAGCTTTAGAACCGACTGTTAAGAAGATATATCTTCAAAAAATCTCCATTTATGTTGGCGTCAATCCTGTTACCATACCAAGTGATCAATGTCAGTCAGAATGTCTACCTCCAAATCCATTGAGCTTTTGAGCTGAAGAAAAGTTAATGCTTTCATTGCTCGATGGATTTGGTTAGCTATTTAGTTCTAACCACAAGTTCCTACACTAAAGATCAGTTTAAAGCTTTTAAAAGTCTTGAGGCGTACAATCAAATGGTGTCGGGATTTGTAACTGGCGTTCAAGGTTGCATTGTAGCTGATAAATTTGTAGTTATCGCCAAAGTAAGGCATTCTCAAAGGATGAATGATCCCCTCGTGGATATCTGGATCATAGCTGGGAAAGATGGAGCGATATTGTCTTCGCACTGCCTTGGATGCAAAGCTAGTCAGTGCAAAGGTATGTTCCCATGTCGCATGTGTATTATTTTATATTGAAGCTTTCATGTGCATACATGGCAAACGTACACAAGTCAAATGTACGTGGCTTGTTCCGACTTTAGTCAAGGAAGTTAGCTATGAAAGAGTGGAAAACATTAACTTTTCTTCAGCTCAAAAGCTCAAAAGAGAGTTGGACGATAAAATTGAAAAGCTTGGGATGACTATGATTCAATAAATGAAGTCAACAATGACTCAATGTCAACTGTGAAATCAAGTGTGCCAACTGAGACTGAAATGAATGAGTTCTACACTGAGCTTAATAAGTGTGAGACTAAGCCTGTGATTCTGTCCTTGATTAAAAATGCCGGCTACAAACACGCTGGGAATCGAGGATTTTGTCAGTCAAGTGTTCACGACTAATGGCGGATATCCATCGTCTTCGACGTTTCTATACGTTCGATAGAAAGCTCTTCTTCTAATTCGCCTCTATTTTTGACCACAGCAGGCACTCGAAAAAAAGAAACTTCTTTGTCACCACAAGATCTAGTTGAACAACCAAGAATAATGCAAAAAACCATCACCAATTGAGTTAAAATATCGATTTGTACAGTTCACAACAGACTTCACTCTACTAAAAATACTCAAAGCTGTACACCAGCATGGTAACCAGGCATAGTATTACACAAAATTGATCACGTGAGCGCCCGCCAAGAATATAAAAACAGTAGTATTTGGCCTCAAATCTACTCTTATGTATTTGTAGTACCGTACTTAACAACTCCATTAGACTGCAAAACAGTCCCTACTTTTACGCAAAAACTCTGAGGAAGCGAGTTGAAGTTCGATTGAACGAAATTCTGGCCGTGAGAGAATGAGGGGAGGATTACAGCAAGGGGGAGAAACGCAGAAAGTAGGGACTGTCGCCTTCCAATACTTAAAAGCTGTACACTGGAGATATAGTACAAATATGTTCAAACATTTTGGAAAACATGATCCTAAATTGAAATATTTATGTATGTTGTTATGTTATTTCTTACCTGTATAAATCTTTATCAAACAAATCAGCAACTGTTTTAAGGAGTCGACTGACAAAAGCATTGTCATCCACTTGTCCTAGTGAAGCAATAGCAACACTGTACTTTTGCTCTAGGTTAATCATCTTGTTTTGTAATTTAACATACTCCTCTTTTAAGAGACTTAAATGTCTCTCAAGCTTGGCTACTTGACCTGGAAATAATATAAGAAGAGCATTTTTATTTAAAGTCATTTGTGGAGAAACAAGCTAGTTGATCGTTGTTTCAGCTTCTCAATGTGAAAATCGTCACGTGATCCTGTAGCGACGTCCTATTTTTTATATTTCTACAGGTTGGAACTTGTAAAAACACGATGGAGAAACTCTGTTGCAATGGGATCTAGTTTTGGTGTGATTACTTTTTAAAGAGTTTGGGGAAAGTTTGATGTACAATAGATGAACACGGCTCGATGTTATTGTCCAAGTATTTCCAGTTAGAGTTATCGCAGTGGCTATTCGTACGTCACCCGTACCCGGACTTGTGTTTGCTATTGGTACGTGAGTCAAAATTATTTAGATTTTCACAGTGATTCTGTATTATTTCAGTAAAGAAGATATGATATATTCGTTTAGATGGAGTAAGCGATTATCGTTAGCTATATTAAACTGATTTAGAGTAATTTTACGAGTCTGTACATAGTAGGCAAACGACTCATTTCGCGACACTTAATTTTCTTCAACTCGATCGTACACGCCTGTAAATGTCACGCACTTAATAGATTATTAAATAATTAGGTTCGATGACATTAATTACAACTTTAATAGTATACAATAAGAAAGCGTGAAAAAGAGATATTTGTAGAATCACTGTGAAAATCTAAATAATTTTGACTCACGTATTAATAGCAAACCAAAGTCCGAGTACGGGAGTCTTTGAATCGCTTTGCTGTACTTTTTTTTTTTTTTTTTTTGCTGTACTTAATTCGTCGAATTGATAAATAAATAATAGTTCTTCAAACTCGGTCCGAAACAAATATCTTGTTCACGCTTTCTTATTGTATACAATATTAATACTATTAAAGTTGTAATTAATGTCATCGAAGCCCTAATATAAGTGCGTGACATTACGATCCAGTTGAAGAAAATTCTAAGTGTCGCGAAATGAGTCGTTTGCCACTATGTACAGACTCGTAAAATTACTCTATAAAATCAGTTTAATATAGCTAACGATAATCGCTTACTCCATCTAAACGAATATATCGTATCTTCTTTACTGAAATAATACAGAATCACTGAGAAAATCTAAATAATTTTGACTCACGTACCAATGGGAGGTTTTATGGAATCTTTTTTTGACGTCACACACTGGCCTCGTCTCGAGTCTGGCCGTCAAACTGGCCGCCTTGCACTTGTTCGCATCGATGCCAACTTTTTCATGTTTTGATGAAAAAAATTACCTAAAACGATGTTGTGATTCTCAAAAATCGGAAACAGTAGAAAAACAAAAGCACAATCTGTCACATGAATAGGACTTGAGGCCATTTTATGCTACTAACGGAAAAAGAAAGAAAAATATCAACACACCATCTTCGTGAAATGAATTAGCAATGGAGAAAAAATCTTCACAAATCATAACAAAATGCCATCGGATTTTCACCGGTTATCCAAAGCAGTTAGGTAATATACATAAGTCAAATTCAAGAAGTTAATTTTGTTTGTAAAGTGAAGTAAATGTTTTTAAATTTACACGAATGTGTCTTGTACAACTGAATTTCAATATGGCGAACGTGACAAAAAGGACTTGTAGGCTTCGTGACAGACTCAAAAACTGTGTAAAAACTCAGTTTTATAATTGAGATATCAATAAATTTATTTGGAAAATAAAGTAAAATACCTAAAACTTGCTATCTTGATGTTCAAAATTTTACTTAATACGAAAAAGACTAAATAATTCTGCACTTTTTACACTTTGCCGATAGTTTCATAAAAACTTTGACGGCCAGCATCGGCCAGCTTGTGTACACGCCACCAAAATACGTCACAAAAAAACCTCCCATAGCAAACACAAGTCCGGGTACGGGTGACGTACGAATAGCCACTGCGTAGAGTTATTTCAATCACGTTTGACCATGCGACTTTTTATGTCTCGCTCGTGTACCAAATAGTGACAAATATATAAACAAATAGCATATGTTTAACTTTTCTCTCACAAAAGTATAATACAATGTATTTTGTAAGAAATATTTAACTGTAGATCCTCTCAAGTAACTTAACTCAACTTACCTTCCTCGGCCATATTGTATCTACACAGGAAGCCCACAAAAAATACAAACGTAAGGGGGAATGCACACTATCAAAAATGTCCCTCCATTCTAGTACCCCTACCCAGCCTCTCAATTGCTCGGCCAAATAAACACTACAAACAATATGGCGGTGTCTCATACTTCCGTTTAATTGATGTGGAAATAAACCTACATCGTACATTAGCCGTCAGATGAACTTTTGGGAATCATTACATGTTTTCGGTTAAAGCTTTGTTTTCCGTACAAAATATGAAATTAAATGAACGGAGTCTTGCTCAGTTTGCCGTATCTTCAGCTCCACTGGACAAGGAAGGATATCTCAACAAAAAAGGAGAGCTAAACAGAGGATATCAAAGACGTTGGTTTGTGCTGAAAGGAAATTTATTTTATTATTTCGAGCGTGAAGGTGATAAAGAAGCAATCGGAGTTGTAATTTTGGAAAACTGTCACGTTGAACTTGCAGAAAGCGAAGACCAACCATATGCATTCCAAATATCCTATGGAGGAGCGGGAGCTAGAACATACATACTCGGAGCTAATAGCTCGAAAGAGATGGAGTCATGGATGAAAGCTTTAAGCAATGCCAGTTATGCGTATTTGAAAATGATGGTGGAAGATCTTGAGAGAAGGTTGCATGAATTGACAGAGACACAAAATGAAATGGTTACCATCGGTTTATCCAATAACAACCGTTCGGTCACTCCAGAAACAAAAAATTCAACAGAAAGGCCTACAAATATTACTGAAGGTCGTTTGAGTTTTTCAAAAGGGATCACAACTAATCACACCCCCTCAGATTCTTTGGGAAAATTTGAACCATCCTCTTCAGTTGGTACACTAATTGAACTGGATAATAATTGTGACAGTGATATGTTTTCAATTCAAAAATACCATGACGATCTTTTGCCTATAAATTTCAATGAATTTAAACATTTACAGGCTCTGCATACTCAAGAATTTGGAACCAATGCAAGTAAGAGCACAGTATCTCAAGATGATTCAAGCTTGATAGGTCAGCGACTTGGTACAAGTCTTGGAAAACCACCCAGATCAAAATCAGAAAGACGAAGAAATCATTTGGGAACTCATGTGTCAGAATCGGGCCAGTTTCAGGCATTTACAAGATCAATAGTTGATGAAACTTATGATTTGACAGATCAAGTCAGTATATTTAGATATCTTCACAACACATATGGAGCATCTATATGGGTTAAGGTTAAAGAATGTGGAAAAAAAGATCTTTTGTAGTATTATTACAGCTCATCAGTAGATATCTCAAAGATAGACAATTGTTTCAGGTTTGTAATCTATGGTCTAGTTTCTGTCATAGGGAGTCAGCTTGGTTATTCTTATGCATCCAAAAATGTCACCTAACAAATGATTATATCAGTAAATCAGTAGAGTACATAATCTGATACACTGAATCGAAATATAGCATCCAATTATAGCTATTGTTCTTGACTGACCAGCCTCGTGTTCACATTATAACACAATGGAGTTTTCACATGTATGCGAGGCTTGTCATTTAAAGTGCCACTAACCTCTGATTTCTAAATTTAAGTAATTATTGTTCTCCATGTAAATAGTGACTGACACAATATTTCCCTTATACTTATGGGTTATCATATTAGATGACATCAACCAGAAGTCTACTCAATCATGACTGTTACCGACAACAGATACAAGAGAGTATTGAAAAGAAAAGAAAATAGATCATTCTCTACTTTCACAATAACCATAATGCCTTCTGTTTTTTTTGGTGGTAGTTATTGTAACTCAAACAAATAGTAATTCTAATCAACAAATTTGAATTACAATATCTACCCCAAAAAACTGAAGGCAATATGGTGGTAGAGTACAAACATTAAAAGCGTGAAACATAAATAGTACTAAATCGTGATATTTTATGCTAATTCTATTGTTTTCTATTGTTTAATCAGCACTATTTAATACTAATTAGTACTACTTGTTTCACAGGTATAGAGTGGTTTTCATTAACCCGTGAAACACACTTTAGCGTAATATGCTTTATTACACTATTACATTTTAACTTTAACTTTGTGTTTTATAATCATTTGTTCAATAGCACTATTACACATTAATACACTTTATTACTCTTTCCCTATTACACTTTGTTTCACGGGTTAATGAAAACCACTCTAATATTTGTACTCTAGTACTAAATAGTGCTAATTAAACTATAGAAAACAATAGAATTAGCATAAAATATCGACTATTTAGTACTTTTTATGTTTCACCTTTCAATGTTTGTACTCTATGTGAAAGTAGAGAACTATTCTTTTGGTTATGGTAGAATTTAGAACATTAATTTCTGATATACACAAGTTATATCAACATTTTGTGAGAGATAGGTTATTGTAGCCCTTCTATTCTTTCTTTTCAATGTACTGGTCAGTTTTAGTGGCAAAAGGAGAGTATCATCTGTTCATGATCTTTTGTCTGCATAAAAATACCAAGTTTGACTCACTGTTATCACATTAGCCATAACCATAAGCCTGGTTTCCATATAAAGGGAAAACCAGCTATAAAGCAAATGAACATTCAGGTAGTGTAACAATTGAAGTTTGAATATTCAAAGAACTTTCGTATTGTTTTTGTATTATTTTAAAAACCTACATAATTAATGTTTTAACAAATACCACCCTCAAATTATGTAGTACCACCGTAGTATGTGCAGCATCAAATGATTATTTCTAGTATCACATCATAATATCCTGGCTTTATTGGCACTGATTATTACTAAACAGAAAAAGTATCCACTTGTCCAAAGCATTTGAAATTGAATTATTTATATTAAACTTTTTTTATTAAAACTTGGAGGAAAAAAAACATGTCTATGTTCTGATTAACTGTTTAAATAACATAGCCAATTAAATTAATTTTGTAACACTGTAAAGAAATGATACTTAGTTTCAATGACATTTTGAAACATAAACATAAAGGATGACCAGGCTTTAGTCTGTGCAAATAAGCCTTTTTCAAATAGAACAGCAGTGCTGGATAACATTAAACTGGGGTATTAACTAACTTGCCTATGCAGCAGTTGTTGTCCAATCGGTCAACACACGTTAGATCAGGCATTATGTTTCTGCCCATGCTCCTAGTGCCATTCCTTTGCAAATTTAGAAAAAAGTGAGTTTGAAGTTTCATTAGCAGGGAACGTGGAGACACTTTTT
Organism: Metridium senile; assembly: GCA_949775045.1. Classification (NCBI taxonomy): domain Eukaryota; kingdom Metazoa; phylum Cnidaria; class Anthozoa; order Actiniaria; family Metridiidae; genus Metridium; species Metridium senile. The sequence goes on from OX459095.1 coordinate 37,059,122, forward strand.
GTGCCAAAAAAAAGATAAATAAATGAAAAAAGAATTTGTAATTTTTTCACCATTGGTCCAATAATGTTTTGCATATATTTGCAAATTCACGTATTATTGTGGCATTAATGGAATAAGTGGAATCGTGGGTTTCCTGTGGTTTGCGCAGAAAATGAAGCCATTGCCCTCGTCCCCCACTTTTAAATATGCTCTGCAGTCCCTGACTAGCATTCTCCTTGAGTTTTTGTCCAAGAGGTTGGGGTGAACACATAAGTTAAATGTGTTTTAAGATTTGATTTAAAAGTTTGTATATTAGAGTGCTTACACTATGTCTGTGAAATAAAATCTAAATAGTTACTAACTAATAGTTTTTATTTAGTGACTATTAGTCACTATCACTCAACTGGAACAGCTTTAGTAACAATACACAATGAATAAAGTATTAACTTTCTATGGTTTTGAGTATTTGATTTCCCTTGTGTCTTGTGGTCTATTGTTACTAAAGCTGTTCCAGTTGAGTGATAGTGACTAATAGTGACTAAATAAAAACTAATATGTAGGAACTATTTAGATTATATTTCATGGACATAGTGTAAGCACTCTAGTAGAAGAACGGATGCTTGAATCAAATAAAGTATACAAGTCAATGCACATAAGGCAATGATTCATCGTTTTCTAAAAATTAATTTCACATGCACGACCCATACACCACAAACCATAGTTACGTAAAAACACAGGAATCCCACCCCAATATTTAGAACCAGTACGTTGATAATTTTTTAAATTTGTAACATGAACATTCTCATTCATTATTAAAATCACATGGGAAATCAAGTATTCAAAAGATCTAAGTTGTCAGATTATAGAATAAGATGCCAGCGTAATTCCACCTGTTAGGATTTTATCGAGGGTAGGGAAACCTTTCCCGCCAAATTCTATTCTAATAGGGGCAACTGCTTGTCATAAATACTGCAGTACATTGTAAGTTACGGACGAAGTGAACAACGTGATTGTACAAAGCTATATCGCACCAACATTAAACAACATAGCAGCATTCTTTTGTACAACAAAAAGTGAGTATGCTAATGGTGTTTCATTGTAAAGTAATTGAATTTTTTGTTCAAAAAATGTGAATTATTTTTTCACGTGTTTACTTTCGGTTTTTACACTTGATTTCTTAGACCCATGGCCGATAATAATGTGGCCGGTACAAATACCGAATACAGAATCTACAAAGTTGTTTTAACTGGAGGTTTGTATATGTTGTTTTCTTCTTCTCAAAGATGAAATTCAATACTAAAACAATTTATCTAGATAAACATCCTTAACCTTACAAAATAAACAGCTTGTTCAGCCTATATTTTTCAAGACCTCTCACGTCTGTAGTCTATTAAAGAGTGAAGTACGAACTACTTATAATGGTTATAGAACTGAGTGGAGTGCAATTTGGACTATAAACATACAAGTGATTACTAAACTGCTCACTCGCCGGGACGACCGCCTAGCGCGAGTGCAATTTAAAAGTATGATTTCTGACGACTGCACAACGCGAAGTCCTGTTACCCGGCTTAATCATATTCATTTTGTAATCTGTAAAAATTCGCTCAAACATTTATATTTGGTAGGTTTTTAGTTATTCCTATTCTTGAAAAAAGAGGGGATCAGCGAATATATTTCTTCATAGACAAGGGTATTTTGGCGATAATCCGCCGAATGTTTCCGATGTATTCCCGCTATAAATTCCTTGTAGATAAGTCTGTTCGATCTTAGAAAAAGACTACGAATACTCATAGTGCGTAACAATTTAGTATAATCAGATAAAGTTTTAAGGTAACTTGCAATGCAATTTATTCTGTTATTGGCTAAGTTTTAGCCTGTTTTTGCCGGTTTTTTTTCAATTTGTAAAAAAAGGACACTCCGTGTGAAAATGTTCGATTTTGGATTATTATCTACATTAAAAAAGCGTTGGTTTCTTCATGTTGTTTTCTATAATTATACTTAGTTTTAGTTATGTTGTGTAAATCATATCAAGAAAACAAGTTTTGCAATAAAAAAACAAGGGTTAACCGAGCTCGTTTTAAACAAGATGTTTTGTAACTATCGGGTTAAAAGGGTTAATGTGGGATTTTTAGAGAGGCCTGGGGCGAGTTTTTGAATTATCGCTATACACTACACAGTTCAATCATATACACCTATTTCAAAAATCGTTGTCGCAATGAAAGGTTTAGTCCACGCTATGAAGCCTACAAAGGATGTCCGTATTTCTTCTTTTGTTATCGATTTATTCATGAATAACATATTTCAGTTGAACATGTTTGTGTTATATGACCATAACAAGTTGTTGCGGTGGTAGATGGTAAAACAAATTTTTCTTTAAAAAAGTGTAATAAATCAGAAATTATGTTCATATTTACTGACATCCTTTGCAGGCTTCAGAGTGTGGACTGTAGCTCCAGATGGTTTCAATAGACCTCTTTACCTCCGTATGCAGATTGCCCATTTCAGACCACGTGTCATTCCCTTGAGAATTGTTCTTTTATGATGAACGTGTTATATCATTTACATGTGAAAGAAACAATTCCCAAGGGTAGCATCACGTGATCTGAAATGGGACAACAAACAAGGAAGGCAAAGAGGTCTATTATTGGTTTCAATTTTGATGGGAGTGGACAGACGAGTAAAACACAACAAAGTCAATATATTTTTGTGTATAATTTTATCTTGGAATATACATATAAAAATGAATAATCATTCTCTAATTTCACATAAACATAATGAATTCCGTTTTTTGGGGGGTAGGGGGGGGGGGGGGTTGTAATTCAAATCTGTTTGATTTTTGTTATTCATCTTATTAAGATCACCCTTATTCTGCATGAACAGAACATTATTTGCAGCCAAATGGCTGGATATTGTAATGCGCACAAGGAGACCATGCATTAATTGTAGGCAGTTTTCTCAATGAATCAAGCTCATTAACACAAATCATTGAATAAAGTAAAGTAAAAAAAAAAAGTAAAGTAACCTTATTTAACGTCGGTATAACTCGTGACAGTCATAGACTGATAAACTTGAGGCCGACGGTGCGCTCATTTTACTCCCCTCTCTCCATCAGTGCTCCGTTTTACGGGTATTTAAAGCTACTTAAAGCTACACGGAAAGGAGAGAAGTCGAAACAAGGATGTGAGGTCACTGGGAATCGAACTTGGGACCTCTCGCACAGAATGCCGCGCACTAACCAACTGTGCCATCCTTGCTCCTAGAACTATCTTATAACTATCTTATAATTTCAAAATGTGGTGTTCTATTTTAGAAATAATAGTATTGTCATTTGTAGGTCCTTGTGGAGGTAAAACAACTACACAGACAAGAATGGCAACATTTTTTGAAGACATTGGCTGGAAGGTATCTGCTTTCTATTTATCTAATTGTTTGTTTATCCTTTTATTCATTTATAAAACTTTTCCTAATGTACATCAAGACAATTTATTAATATAAAAGCAATTTTTCATGAGCAAATGAAAATATCTAAATTCAAGAAATCATTATGGCATCTTTTTGAAGATTTCTGATTTCTTTCCAAGACTCAATCTGTTAGCACATAATGCATTATATATGTATACCTAATTGCTTGCAAAAACATTGCTGTCCTAAAATAGAAGTTGTCAACTTTAATAAATTAGTACATTATCTTACCAAAACTGAGGAAGGCTTATTTTTTAAAGCACTATGAAAAGATTTACGGGATTTCTCAACCAAGACATTGCAGTACAAGTATGACTGACTATGGAAGCAAAATTTGAAATATCACAAATATCTTTCAGATTGTCAATACAAGCAATCATACAAATTACAAATTAACTGTAAACTGAACATGTCTGTTGTCCAGTATGTACATTTTGAATGAAATGAATAAAGACTATTATTATTATTATTATTATTATTATTATTATTATTATTATTATTATTATTATTATTATTATTATTATTATTATTATTATTATTATTATTATTATTATTATTATTATTATTATTATTATACTTCAAAAAATGTTCTGATAGCATGGAAATTCTTGACACAAACTTATGTAAATATTTCTTCCATATCCTTAACTTTTGTTAGAAGAACAACATCCTAGAGGTTGAAAGCACTTTTCATTAATTATCTTTATACAATTTAATCTTATTTAATTTAATGTTGTGATTTTAATGTTATTTTAAGGTGTTAAAAGTGCCGGAAACATCAACTGTTCTTTTAAGGTAATGCAGTAATTTATATGCTCCTTCTGATCACACCTACTTTTCATAAATACATTAACCTAAAATTCACAATTTCTCCAGTTTGTACAATGTTTGAATGGATCAACTAATCAATAAGAATTCCCATACACAAATACTGGTCATGTAACATATAGATTATAAGCTGCTGATCTGTATGCAATAATACAAGGACAAGTCGAAGACGAGCCGTTGTATATCACATACAGACAGACACAAATATAGTACTTATAAAAGTCCAACGTCTTTCATATTATTTTTACTAACATTGTCAACAGGGCTGCAAATAAGCGCCAGTCATCGGACAAATGTCGACAAATCTGATTTAGAGTATTAGTAATATATGTAAATTACAAAACTTTGTTTGCTTATTCATTCCTAGTGGTGGTGTGAAATTTGCTGAGCTTGATGAAGCAGCAGGTACGTTACAGCTCTGTTAATGTTTACAATAATAAATTATTGAATATTGCATTATAGCTGACAGAAGACACATACCATTAATTCTATTTCTGAAATAGAAAATAGAATGACCTCAATTTATTCTATTTAGTTAGAAATTATTTTTGTAATCTATCTATCTTGATTACACTATATCTAAGTTCATTTTTCAACGTTTTTGTCCAAAATACTGTGAAATGACCATTAATAGTACTAAATAATAATTTATAATTACAACATACCATGAGCACCTCAGCACACACAAAATTCCAATATTATTTTAAATTTAGAAATTTTAATCTAATTATTATCTTTCAGCATATAATTATCAAGAAAATCTTTTAAAGACAATGGTTCAAATTGAGAAGACATTTTTTGACCTTGCTGAAAGGTGTCATCGAAACTGTATAGTAATTTGTGACAGAGGAACAATGGACCCTTCAGCATGTAAGAACAATTATTCTATTTATATCAGGATTACTATGATCAACTCAGTCCCTATGGGTTTGTGGCATGGTTGACTGAGTGGCGAGAGCATGCACCAGCCTCTCACCGCTGTGATCATGGTTCAAGTCCCAGCAGGAGTACCAGATCAAAATTAAAGTGAATTTAGTTTGTTTGATGTTTTTTTTTTCTACCATGCCACAAGGTTTTCCTCAGAGTATTCCAGTTTTTCCTCCCCCAGCAAAAATCAACATGTGAGGAGTGATGAATGATGAGTAGTGGGTGTGAGTGCTATTATTATTATTATTATTATTATATCCTTTATTTCACACACAATCATTTACAATAAATGTTATTGGTAACTTAAAGTGCACCTGACGCCCTTCATGATATTTTGCAAATCTGTTTGACATGAGGTGTATAATAAGTGTACTTAATTTTTCTTGATGTCGACATCTCCTTTCTGAGATATAAGCATTTGAAATCTGAAACTGCAAATGAAGTGACGTCTACCCAGGCCTCATTAAATATACAAAAGTTCTCTGGAAATAATATCTGTATTACTAATATTTACACTACCATTAACATTTTTACTTCTTTACAAAAACAAGCTTGCTGTCAGCTTTGAAACAAAACTTTGACAAATTCCTGGGATGACGTCACCTCATTTGCATTTTCAGATTTCAAATGTTTATATCTCAGAAAAGAGAGGTCGAAATCAAAGAATATTAAGTACACTTATTATACACCCCATGTACAACAGATTTGCAAAATATCATGAAGGGCTTCAGGTGCACTTTAATGAAATTTGTAACGCTGTAAAAAATGACTTAACTTTACTGATGTTTCAAGCTTTAGCCCTTCGTCAGAGTAAAAAAGGGCTAAACCTCGAAACGTCAGTAAAGTTAAGTCAACATTCTTTACGGTGTAACAAATTTCATTATATATTATCTATCGTTTATATCAAACACCAACGCAGCCTATACTAGTTTACTCGCTAGTTTCCATTGATTTCCAAATGAATAGTTTTGATATTGCTCCTAACGATCCTATAACAATTGGTATTGTCATTGTTTTCTTTTCCATAGTCATTCTAAAGCGGCGTTTACACGAGCAATTTTTCCTTGACAAGTATCCTTGACAATTTTCATTGCTCGTTTAGCCGATCAGCAAGTTTTCCTTGACAATTTTATATTGACAAGGTTTCCTTGCTCTTGTAGATGATGAACAAGTTTTCCTTGACAAGTTTAGGTTGTGCCCGCAGTGCCTTGCAATCAGCGGAGTAGTAACATAATATTGGTTCCAGTCACTTGTCGAGCAAAAAACAAAATGGCGTCTATTATGACTGATCGTGCGAAAAGACTGGGAACTAATCTCATTAATATTCCTTGCCACATTTTCCTTGTTGTTACCCTGGGTTATAGAGGCTCTAGAGGGGATTGGGGAGAGACCCCCGGCGGGGAGGCGAAAGGCGGAGAGAGCCTCTGGTCTCACGAGGCACTAATCTCACTTTCGAGAATCAATAAGGTATCAAGTTCTCGCCTAACCGATTTTTTTATTTTGTTGACATTAAGTTTCATGTGGAGCGATCGACCGGAAAACAACTTTAAAAAGGATTTGTCGCCTACAAAATCTCCCGTGCAAAAAACTACTAAATAAGCAAATTTTTGGTATAGATCTCTTGATAAAGATAATTTATGTAGACTCTATAATATAAACTTTAAATAATACCGAACAATTCCGAGTAACATACGATCGCTTCCCAATACTAATATCACAAGATTGAAATAGGAGCTAGATATTTACTAAAGGTCAATCTAAGCTAACCGTTGAAACTATAAATAAAACATAGATAAACAATGTAAAAGCGAATGCAAACGCAAAGGAGATTCTGGCGCTCATAGTCCAACATGATAAACTGTTATCCATTATCTGCTCCAAATGCAAGCGAACGTTTGAAAGTTAAGACTGGAGAAACTCAGTTGAGTTAACAATCTACACTTTATATTTGGATTTTTGGACTTTTTAAAATTTTCCCCAAAAAGGACAAAACTTTTTTTAGACAATACTATGTTTTAACAGAATGCACAAAAACCAAATCCCAAGACTGAAACAGTGTGTTGTTTGCTTAAATGTACAATTTCCCATTTGCCGCATTGATTCACTCTTTCCTCTTTCAGTACGAGCTGTAAAAATGTACAATCTTGGTGAACCCCCACTTATTTTCTCAACCACTTTATGTTATTGTACGAAAATCAAAGCAAGTCGTGTTTGCGTTCAGCTTTATTTTGATATCTTTAAATTTTGTACAATTTTCTATGTACTTCACGTTTTACAAACACAGTTGTTAAAAAATGTACGTTATCACTAATCTGCCAGACAACTACATAAATTTATGTAAAATCAGATCGGACTTCACTACGACATAAATTTATGTAAAATCAGATCGGACTTCACAAAAAGATTTGCCACGGTATAAACTCCACGAACAGCTTGAAATAAATATCAATGATTTCCCGCTTCTTGTGGGTAATACTGCTAAAACATCTTTCCCTTTTAATAATGCACAAAAGCACATATTCTTCTTCCACAGCTCTTCTCTTCTTGAACAAACATTCGCCGTATCAGTTATGAACATCATGTCACAGGAAAACAAAACCAGTTTTAATTAGGTGACAATAATTACTCATACCGACAAATCAGAGCGCTGTTTCTTTCGGATGTTATTGAGAACCAATCAAACGACGAGTACAGATTCTGTACTCGCGAAAGTGAGATTAGTGCCTCGTGAGACCAGAGGCTCTCTCCGCCTTTCGCCTCCCCGCCGGGGGTCTCTCCCCCATCCCCTCTAGAGCCTCTGGAACCCAGGGTACCTTGTTGTCCGTCTACATGAGCAAATTTCATCCTTGACAATTTTTCCTGGTTCTTGCTGTTATTTTTTAAGCTGAAAAGCGAGTATATAATATTTTTCTCATGTATCTATAAATTATTTATATAAAACATTAATTGTGATTTTTAATTTTATTTAGATATAGAATCTCACAAGTGGAAAATGATTATGGATTCAAATAATATGAATACAATACAGTATCGTGATGAACGCTATGATCAAGTCATTCATCTTGTAAGTGTTTATCTGGTAACTTGTTTTATGTTTTGTTCTTGCCCGTACTGAACTTTTTAGCCTGACAGAGCCAAAACACAGCCTTAATCCAGCCTGAGTTCACCGTTCTGATAGCAGAACGTGAGCCTAACATGAACCTGACAAAATCCAATTCAGGCTCTGAGCTTATGGCTGATGTTAAGGTCCTGAACAGCTGGACATCACTCTAACACGAACCTAAAACAAGCCTAACACTGTTGTAAAATCCAATTCAGGCTCAGAGCTAAAGAGCCTAACACATTATGGCTGATGTTACATTCCGGTACAACCGGACGACAATCTAACACAAACCCAACACAAGCCTAACACCGATATAAATGAATTCATGATCTCAATTGCAATCTAACATGTATTTGCACAAGCATAACATGAGCCTGAAACAAGCCAAACAAATGTCACAGACATTAATGCTACGATTTGTTTGTTATATAGTCCGAGCATTTCATATAGATTTTGGTTCATATTAGATATGAAATCATGACCATGACGATTGTTGTAAATATTCTTAAAAAACTCATTAACAATTCATGACCATTTTGTCCAATCCGATGCTCCTCTCTGGTCACGAGGAAAGCCTTGTATATCGCATAATCTACGTTTGAAACGCAGAGGGATTATAGTGTAGAATAGAAGAACAATGGAATGCAAATGAACATGAAGCATTATATATTGGCACATGTGTCATTATATAATGCTTCATGTCCATAATTCAGATATTACCCTTCCCCTCATCCCCCCATCTCTTCTGACGAGTGAACATCAGACTTAGAAATAATTTACTTTTAGATTTTTGGCGAAAAAAAGTCTTTGATCATGAGTGCCAATGTCAGGATTCGAACCGAGATCTTCTGCTTGGTTGTATCCGAACTTTAAGCCATTATGCTACTGAGGCAATCGTTGAAAAGTTTGCAACGAAATGTCATCAAGTTCATTTGCATTCAAGTTGGTTAGCATTCCTCTATTATTAGCGTAGATCAATTCCCAAATGCAAACAACCTTCCGTTTTCTTTTGTTTCATCGATATTGGACAAAATGGTTATGAATTACTAATGAGTTTTTTAAGTCGTTCAATAAACTCGCAGAACGTGTTTTATCAGATTTAAAATCCCTTGGGCTTCGCCCTCGGGATTTTAAACCTGATAAAACACTCCTGCTCGTTTGTTAAACTATACATACAACACTAGTGTTGTATATCCTGATTTGCATAAGTTTTAACTTGTAATTCACAGCGAAATTCATTTTAATCTTGAAAATGTTGGTAAAATATGAAATAGCTAACCTAGACGTTTTTTAATTCATATATTTACAACATTCACATCCTTGTTGTATCGGCTATACAAGCGCAGGCCTTCGGCTTGCTATTGTATCTGCCAATACAACACAGCTGCTCATGTTGTAAACAATTACATATTATCTCATTTGCCCTTGAAGATCATTTCTTTAATCCTTGGAAATACTTCAATATACAAGCCGCCAGCCATTATTTAGACTGGAATAAATTTAAAACATTTTGTGAATGATCTTCAACACCCATACATAAGACACTAAAGTGAAATCAATAATTATTTTAGATATATTATCTATTAATGAAATATTTGTTGACATATTTGTTTTGATGTTTGATGTTTAGGTTTCTTGTGCCTGTGGAGCAGAGTCCTTCTACACTAAAGCTAACAATATTACAAGAAGTGAGGGAATCAAGTTGGCTAGAGAATTAGATTCAAAAACTCAGCATGTAAGCCAAATTACAAAATCAGTTCTTAGTATTTCATTGAACCCTAACAATGCAGCAGCATATTTTAGGGGCTAATTTTTCAGTTTTACAATTGAACATTATTAATTAAAATGAAAGCAAGATTCAACAGATAAGGATTCAATGACGATAATGATGTAAATGTAGAGGGAAGACACTCATACAACTACTGTAATACACCCTAGTAGTCTCTATTTTTTTGTGTTATTCTGTACAGGAATCTATAATTATTTCAAGTATTTTAATAGTATTAAAATTGTATATATGTTTTTGTTTAGGCGTGGGTAGGACATCCTTACTTTGAAGTAATAGACAATACAATGGATTTTGATACCAAAGTTCATAAGGCCATCAAGGTAACTAAATTACTTGCAGTATACAGTCATTTGAAAAAAAGTTGTCACCGACCGGCTTCACGACTACGCAACTAGACCTAAAAGGAGTATGGGTAGAAATCACTAAAGCAGTTAGTTGCATATATTATCAACATCTTGAGCTCTCAGTGCTTTGTTTCTATTAGATTTATGCTAGCGACTGATTTGAATTACACAAATCCTCTGCATGAAAACTGAAGAAATAGCTATTTACTTGTCGATATCTCCACGCTCTAAACAACAGTTTATTTGTTTGCACAGAACAATTAAAGGCACACAAAAGGCAAACATTTCATTCATGTACTTGCAATATTTCAGCATAGAGTACTAAACCATTAAAAGTGTGCAACATAAATAGTACTAAATAGTGATATTTTATGCTAATTCTATTGTTTTCTATTGCTTAATTAGCACCATTTAGTACTAATTAGTACTACTTGTTTCAGTGATTTTTATCCATACTCCCGCTTGGGCTAGTCGCGTAGTCGCAGAGCTGGTCAGCGACAATGTTTTTTCAAATTAGTGTATGTTTATGTACTTGTGTAAAATTTTGTGAGCTAATGATAGATCACGATCCTTTATAGGCCGTATGTACAAAACTTGGTATTGATGTTGGTGACCGTTTCGCACAAGATAGTCTAAAACTAAAATTCCTTGTAAAATTCCTGCCTGAAGATGAGGTATGATATCTATTAATTTTAAACACAGTAGCTATGGAAGGGAAGTCAAGAAAAGAAACATCTTTTACATTGATATAATGATTGTGTGATTTGTTAATGATTTTTTTTCCCAAGTTGAAAAGTGGATCATTATCAGATTCCTTTTTGTTAAAAAAAAGTAGTGAATACAAATTTTGCAAACATGAAAAACTCTGAACTTCCCTTAAAATCCTTCAAAATAATTTACCTGTTAACACATGGTTTTTTTTTTCAAATTTGTATTAAGTGTTGTTTTTAAATTAATTTTAGTTGCTTATATATTGGTGACATTGTAAGTGTTGTTTTAAGGAATTAACAGTATTTTCAGAAATGTTCAGAAAACCCCACCTGAAACTTTGCATGGTATATAAGATATTCATTTCTGAAAATAATTCAAGCTGTTATATTTTACATGCAACTGCTCTTAATACATTGCTTAACAAAGCTGTTAATCAGATATACCAATTATTGTAGTTGTTTAAAAAACATTTTTGTGCTAACAATCTTTTAAAATATACTTAGGAATTTTAACAAGTGATTACCTTAAAGACAACATTTTGTATTTTGTAGATTTTCCCACCTTTTCAAGATTTTGATGTGGTCCATGATTACCTTGTTGTTACTGACCTAGACATTGGAACACAGGCACGGCTAAGACGAAGAGGCCAAAATGGTATATATTTGTATGAATATATTGTATATTAATTATTATACATACCAGAAGCTTATCTAAAAAAAAATTATATCTATACCACCTATACCATTGTTATTATTATTATATCAAATTTAGTACAAAGCAACCCCGAATGAGTGGTTTTATTGGTCTAAATGTTTGGGCTTATTCACCTCCAAATTTTTATATATTGAGTCGGCTGTGCAATTTTAGTCCTATTCACTCTTGTTGATACAAAAACACTAGAAAATGACACAATATAGTTTGAAATCGTAGTGAAATAAAATGTCTATCTTATACTCATTAATTTTTCATGAGGGTAACAACCAATCCTAAAATTATTTCAACATTATTTTTGTTTCAGATGTTTCAGTGGGTTGGGCTATAAAACATCAATTTCTTTTAGTTACAAAATGTTGCTTGTTTGTATTGTGACACTGACTTTTGAGCTCTTATATAGTTTGACATGCCCAACAGATATATACTACAAGATTTGATAAAACTAAATGCTAAATAAAAAAAAAGTGTTACAGACGCACAGAATGCCTGGACACATCTGGGTCTCTTCTGCTGTTTGAGCGCAAAGTTCAATCAGGCGAAGTGTATTTAATGAGGTAATTTACAAAGAAAACAGGCCAAAATTGCTCAACTTTGTGTAATAAAATACATTTTAAAAGTTTTTATAATGTGATCTCAGTTAGGTGCAAATCAAAGACGAAATGTTGACTAAACGTTTGCACTATCAAATGTTTAATAATGTCAATAACTAAGACTCTCTTTTTAGAGCTCAAATTTGTCAAAAATCGGCATTTTTTGTGGGGAGCCAATATTCCAACTTACTGTAATTTGTGGGTTTTAATAACAGGTTAAACTTAGGTAGGGGGTGCAAAATTAACATCGTAATCCAAGCAACATTTTGCATCTTTTACTTCTACAAAAACCTTTTTTATAAGACTCTCTTTTTTAAGCTGAATATTTGAGCTCATTATTAAGGCTCTTGCGGCTGATGTTCAAATCCCAATGTGCGGCTTTAAGTTATGCAGTGTAATAAGTTAAGCTGCAATTTGTAATGACTCTAATTAAGTAATCCTACTCCCTTTGTTCTTGGTAATAAATCGGCTTAAGTGGGACAAGTGAAACAATTCTTTTGTAAACCGTTCAGAACTTCATGTAATCAGACGTTCAAACAACCAATCAGAACTATCAATGTCCATAATTTATTCGAATTATGTCTATTTTGAATAATTTGCGGGCCGTAAGTAAATGTCCAAAAAGACAATAAAATTCTGTGCGATGTTAATGAGACATTTACAAAAGAAAGCATGACCACTAGTGTTGTATATCCTGGTTTGCATAAGTTTTAACTTGTAATTTCCTGGCAAGATTTACTTTAATCTTGAACATTTTGGTTTTTTTAAATTAGCTTATAACTGCTAACAATTATATTAACTTTTTAATTATTATTGTTATTATTATTTTGAGTAATTTTTTGTTCTTTGATTAATTCCTTTCCCACAATAAATTAAACTAGATGCCATCTGGGTCTGGGCGATCACTCGGGCTGCAAATGAGACATGATGTCATTGTTGCTTAGGAACACCTTGGACCTGACCTTAAAATCGATGACCAAGACGATGAAAAAAAAGAACTGTTTGCATTTTTAGACCCAGGCTTTTCTGTACACAGAAGCCAGAGTAAAAAGTCAAAACAACATTTGTGTAATTAGGTGTAAAGATGTATTTTATATTGATAAAGAAACCAGCATTGTATTTCCATTCGAATGTCTTTGCAGCTAGAACATTTGTTTTGAATGACAAATAATTTTTATAACAAATTATTGTCATTAAAGATAATTGTTTTTATGTGTATGCTTATTTAACCCTTTGGGTTGTCTCTTTGGCACCCTCCACCTATTATTTTCCATTTTTCATATTAATTTATCTTGCGTGTATGTGGTGAATAAAAACCTTTGAACCTTTGTTTACAGGAAGATATACATATATGCACACCACAAGAAGACCTAAAATTGATGATCAAGTAATTGAAGTAAGACGGAATTTAAGCAGAAGGGATTATGAGGTACGTATATAGCAAGTAGAAAATAATGATATCAAACAAAGTGTCATAACTTAAGCAGGCATTCTTGTGGATTTGGGGAAAAAACAGGTTTGGGCACTCAAACTCACTCACACTGGATAATGCAACACTAACTAGGAAGCGTTTCTCAAAATAACAAGGGATGCTGACAGTTGTTCGCTTCTCTTCCTTCCGGGCCCTCCCCCACCTTTCCTTTTTTGTCTAGGTTACCCATGTTTCTCAGGTACCTGGATAACACAGGAACCCCAAAGCTTTTCCCCCTAAACTCCACAAGAATGCCAGTAAATTGTAAAAAAAGTAATTGTGATAAATTTTGAAAACCTTTTTTTAAATGTTTCATGTTATTCTACACTTGATCATGATAAAATCCATTATATGAAATAGCTCTAATATTATATCTTATTATAACCTTTTGTAAAGATGATGCTAGCCCAGAGGGACAAAGCTCGCCAATCTGTTTATAAGAAGAGACGGTGTTTCTTGTGGGAAAATCAGCATTTCCAATTGGATGTTTACAAAGAACCATACCACTCAAGGTAAATTGTTGAAAATACTAAATGGTTGGTAACATTCACTTTCATCAAAGTGATTTTCAAATGAAATTACTACGAAACATTTCTCTTATTTGCTCAATTAAAACAAACTAGTTACAATCAGAGGAGGTTCCAGGCATTCCCTATAATTATATATAATGCATTGCATTTCAATATCTATATTATCATTTGACACGTGACCTCATCACTCTACCTTAGTTCAAACTGTAAAAAGCATTAGCTGTTGTTATAGTTACAGATATGGAAATGATTTTGAACAATGGATTCAAGTCAAGGCTTTTGAGCCAAGTATTTGTTTTTGCCCAATAACCATGACTTGAATCCAGTGTTCAAAAACATTTGCAATAATAGCTATTGTTGTCTTGTGCTAACAAGTACTCTACACTCATGATTGTAAACTGCTGGATTACAGCAATCTGATAAGTCCTCCACATATAATTGTAGATTTTTAAAGCTTAGATAACAAAAGCACTATGAGCTATTAGATAGTAATTATAGCTCTATAATTTATAAATGATGCTCCAAGTAATGCATACACCGAATCGAAATATGGCGACCAATTTGAACAATTGTTCTTGACTCACTAGCCTCTCATTCATGTAAAAACTCCATTGTATTCCAAAATGAACATCA
Source organism: Metridium senile (assembly GCA_949775045.1). NCBI lineage: Eukaryota > Metazoa > Cnidaria > Anthozoa > Actiniaria > Metridiidae > Metridium > Metridium senile. Next base: position 37,074,203 of record OX459095.1, read on the forward strand.
TGACTGAGGCTAGTCAGTCAAGAACAATAGCAGGTCGCCATATTTCGATTCGGTCTATAGGTCTTTTTATATCACAGCTAGACCTTACCATAGATTGTCACTTTTGAAGTGCTTCAGATATCATAACTATTGGAGTACTTTCTTTGGAGTACTTTTTTCTTTTATGGGTACTCAGAAAACTTTTATTTAAAAGACCTTCTTCAATTCATTACTATAACAACTTCTTTTGAACAACAATTAAATGTGAAAATCAGCTGAAAGTCATATTTTAATGAAAAACAATTAGTTAATAAGACAAAATTATAAGGCAATTTTCTTACCTTAGATAACCAACAAGCCATACCATCAAACAAACACACAAGGTCATTGAAAATCTTTTTAGTCAGCCACCATTGTGTTAAAATTGGGCGTGGGAGTGTTTTGAAAAAAGCCTGGGCTCTCATCTAAATTGCTGTGCAAGATACCGATGGGTTAAAATACTTACTCACCTATATTGGTGACATAAGTATGTTGTGTTTGATGGTGCTGTCTTATGGGAATTAGTGGTGGTTGATTAAGTGGTTAAATAGTCCCTTCCACAGTTTCCCAAGCAAGACAATTGGTGAGCTTGCAGTGATAAAGGAATATGAACAATTGTTAGTGTTAAAAAAGGTCAATATCATTGCAGGCTCACTGTTTGTTTTGCCTCGATGCAAAGAGATAAAGGCATGGCTACCTTTAACAATGTTGCACAAAGAGACTATTCCATTCCTGGTCTGGACATTGTTGTAGCATTAGTTATAATGACCATCTTAATAGTTGTTTAGGTATAACATCAACAAAAATAACACTCTAAATTATGTAAAAGTATTTTGACCTCAACAATGACTTAGTGTTTTTTTCTATTTTTTTCTACAGGTGTAAAGGTCTGATGCTTCTTGAGGTATACACAAGCAAGTCAGGTCAACAGTTAAATCTTCCTAGTTTTTTAGACATTGAAAAGGAAGTTACTTATGATCCAGAATATTCAATGTTTCATCTTTCTCTGAAGTGAATGGTTATAGTGTAGTGATGAACAGTTTTACAACTCTTTGAGTGGAAGGAATCAGTTAAAATTTTATTAAACTTCGTATTCAGGTTTGAACATTTTCTGGAAGTTTGAGTATTTTTATTTATTGGCAAGAAAGAAAACAATACATGCATAGCTATGAGATAAATGAATGATCAAATCACTGCACCACCCATACTCTGTTTATTATTTTGGTTACTCCAAATGCACTACCATCTAAAGTGTCCACAGTATTTCTTGTTCTTCCACTACTTGTTGTTCTTGTTTTGTGTGTAGTAAAAAATACTGTAAAATGACTACTTTTATGACTTGCTTTTTAAATAAAAAGAAACTTATGGAATTACAATGTTGAAGTGAACTTCTTGGCTTTTGTATCAGACCACTTAATTGCAAGAATGTTGTCATGAAAAAGAGAACATTAGTAATTTAGTAACAAAGGAATATCAGGAATAACAAAAGAAAGAGTTCAGTGTGAGTGATGTTCTTTTGTCTTTTAATTAATTCCTTTCCCACTAAATTACAAAAGTCAGGACAACGTTCTTGCAATTAAGTGTATGAAAAATATAATATATATATTATATATATATTGCATCTTATTAGCTTGGTGTTTATTTTTATGCAATAATAATGATAATAATAATAATATATTTTTAGTACATCCCAAAATAAAGAATTAGTAGTTAGCATTCCGCAGCTTGCCTCAGATGCAATAATGATGATAATATTATAATAAATAATTAAGAATTTGGGGTATTTTTACAAGGCAGATAAATACCTCTTTTTATTATTCACTAATTTGAATAGAGCAAAAGCACTAAAACCAGGAAATAAGAGCAAAATAGCTACTAACAATTAGTTGTTCTTATATGACTATGTAGTCGGTATCGCTCAAAAAGCAAATCAAAGTAGCAGTTTGATTTGTGTGTGTGTGATTTTGCTCTATTCAAAAATTAAAACCAGTTTTTAAGTTTTTAATACCTTTCAAGCCAAATTTGGAAATAATTATATAGGAGGCCAGCTCCACACTACACTTACCATTATGCACTGGGGGACATTAAAAAACCAATGAGAACATAAAAAACCCTGGTTGTGACCACCCTCAATGGCTGACTCATACTAACTACTAATTCCTTGTAAAGCCATGTAAATACTGGTCCATACAGTCATATGATTAATTGTAAACGCCTATTGATGTATTTGAAATGCACTATATAAGTATTACATTGGGTATTTGTACATATTTAAATTTGTTTTTTCATTGTAATCATATCCATTATTGTTTTAAGCACTTAGAACAGACTGTATAAGCGCTATACAAGCCATATTATTATTATTATTCATGTACTCATATGCAAAGGATGTAATAATTATATACATCTATACATCATCTTTACTATATATCCAACAATTTCTTGCTTAAAATATTATAAACAAAACATGAAAGTAGTCCTACATTTGAAATTTATAACTTAAAATGTATTTCAATTTTATATATTTATTGATCAATACCATATTATTTCAATATTTTGGATGATAATATATATTGAGATAAACAATTGTACTATGTTAAGACATTTTGAAACTAGGCTACCGGCTGACGTTAATTTGGGTATATGATTATCTAACATTTTAAGTATATTCAATAATAAACGAGTATTACTAGTGGAATGTCATATCAAGTATTTAACATTATGCTTTTAAACATTGAGTAAACACTGATACTTAATTGGTACATGTATTTTCTGATGAGAGATGTGCTCCATGCAAGACTGCTACTCTATGAATCATGTCCATGTGACTGGCATAAAGTTCAAGCTCACTGGATATTTCCATCCATTTTACTGCACCTGCATCATCACCTGCCTGAAGCGTAAACCTGTCAAATGTATTCCCAGTATCATCATGAAAATTGACTGCTATAGTTTCCATCCATGCATTGTCAGTGTTTCTTGGGTCATCAACATAACCCTTGTAAATCTAAAAAACAAATAAGGTATACAATATATTTTTGCAACATCCACACCATCCAACACCTACACTAAATGTGTATGCATGCTCATTACCTAAAACAGGTCATGAGGTATGTTTTAGCTGGACAAGTATCAGGTGATTAAGCCCCAAGCTTTAAAGTGAGATCTTCCATGCAACAAAAATAAAAAACAAAACCCTGCGAAGAGGATCAAAGCAGCGTTTCCCATTGGCTAAAAATGGTTGATTCCAAGCCCAGGTGATTGCATTGTGTCCTTGGGCAAGACACTTTACTCTCTATGTGCCTCATCTTTTCAGATAAGGACATAAAGCCGGAGGTCTCGTCTGCTTTCACTCTAATCCTATATAAGGTGGACGTTAAAGATCCTGTTGTGATATTTGCAAAGATTGGGGATTGTCTCCCGGTACAACAGTCAGGCCTTGGAGGCATTCACTAACAACACTCATTATTGTAAGCTGCTTGTTTTCAGCAGTCCAATAAATGCTATGAGCTATTCGAGAGAATTAGCGCTATATCAATGAGGCATATTATTATTATATTATTAATAATTGCTATTTTTTCTGTTTTGTTTTGTCCCAATTAGTTATTATACTTACCATTTCTCCACTTTTAAAGAGATCATTGACTAGAGCAGACAGTGTTTTTCTTTCTTCTACAGATGCTTCTATTGAATTTAAGGCTTCCTCTCCAAATTCCTTTTTTAGGGTGTTGCTTACGCTGTCTCCAGGGTCAACCATACCCTAAGAGATAAAAACATCCAAATTATAAACCATGTGGTGATGATAACAACAAAGTGGATTAAGTAATGTTTTATTAACAAGCAGGGGCATCCTGATAAAACACCATCTGTGAGTTTATTGAACGGCTTCAAAAACTCAAACCTATATATTTCATGTTTTTGTAAAAAGAATCAAGGATTTATGAATGTTTTTTTTTAATGAAGGTTAAAGTTGATGTAAATTATTTTGATTATTTTACTATGTAAATTATGGCAAATCTTCATTTGCAGGTATGTACAGTCCAGACACTGGAACCATGAGCGATATTGTTAAGTGATAACATTTGCTTACAATTTATGAATAATGTTTTACAACAAATTGAGGCTTTCCCTGTGCAAATGTGCCTTATTATAAGTAATACCATGGCACTGAGGGATACGTAAGAGTTAAGGTGGCTCGACTGAGTATTTTTGAGGGGCCACCGTCGCTGTTTGATCGCAAAGTACGTCGCGCGTAGAAAAATAATTTCAAATTAATTTCCATAGCGAGTTCAGGCATAGACTGAAGTTTGTTCTGATGTTTCAAATATTGCAATCGGAACTAGCAATAATTTTTTATGATAGAAAAGTAGTTTTGACAAATACGACAATTTTAGGCGAAATAGAGTTTTCTATAAAACCGCATTGGTTGTTTCACAAACTTCAGATCGAGGTCTTCGTTGTTGCTGAAAATAAAAGATTTATATGGAGGCATTTTTGAATAAAACGCTTTTAAACATTTACACAACAAATAAATTAAATTAATCAAGCATCCATTTCACTTGATCAAAAACATCCCTGCAAAAGCTCAGAAAAAGTTGCTTTTGGTCTCATTTGGTCAACAAATGTCTTAGTTATCCGTCTGGCGAACATGAACGAAATCACTTCAGGTTATTAGGACATACATGATTTTTCGTTTGGTGAGATATAACTGCGCTTTTTCTTCTTTTGTCTAATATTGCACACATTTTTACAAAATATTTCAAAACTTAAAATTTCCTTGATGAATTTTTTTCTTACCGCAGCATTGGCTTTTTGAAATAGTTACTCATCTAGCCCTGCAGGTTTATGACCATTGATAGATTGGAAGATATCGAAAATAATTTTCAAAATAGGTAAACTTTTCGGCCGCTTACTCAAGGCTCGCATTGTTTTGGTTGTCCGAGATCGCTATTGTCTATATTTTTTACTCAAGTTGTGAATTCCGATATGCATTGTCACCTCACAAACAACACTTGACTACCGTTCGTTTATAGCCGAGCAGCTCCGAGTGTAATGACAAAGGACGGAACGCAATTCCAGCTGATATGCTGTACTTCGAATCTTTGCCCAGTGATTTTTCGCTTTTTATCAAGTTTAGTTAGAGGCATGTTATGAGAAGTACTGCATATCAGCTGGAATTGCGTTACAAGCACACATCGTAACCGTCCTTTATAATATAATATTCAGTCATTATAAGTCATTATAATATAATATTCAAACGATCACATTCGGAGCTGCTCGGCTAACGAACGGTAGTCAAGTGTTGTTTGTGAGGTGACAATGCATTTCGGAAATCACAACTTGAGTAAAAAATATAGACAATAGCGGTCTCGGACAACCAAAACAATGCGAGCCTTGAGTAAGCGGTCGAAAAGTTTACCTATTTTGAAAATTATTTTCGATATCTTCCAATCTATCAATGGTCATAAAACTGCAGTGCTCGATGAGTAACTATTTCAAAAAGCCAATGCTGCGGTAAAAAAAAAATTCATCAAGGAAATTTTAAGTTTTGAAATATTTTGTAAAAATGTGTGCAATATTAGACAAAAGAAGAAAAAGCGCAGTTATATCTCACCAAACGAAAAATCCTGTATGTCCTAATAACCTGAAGTGATTTGGTTCATGTTCACCAGACGGATAACTAAGACATTTGTTGACCAAATGAGACCAAAAGCAACTTTTTCGGAGCTTTTGTAGTGATGTTTTTGATCAAGTGAAATGGATGCTTGATTAATTTAATTTATTTGTTGTGTAAATGTTTAAAAGCGTTTTATTCAAAAATGCCTCCATATAAATCTTTTATTTTCAGCAACAACGAAGACCTCGATCTGAAGTTTGTGAAACAACCAATGCGGTTTTATAGAAAACTCTATTTCGCCTAAAATTGTCGTATTTGTCAAAACTACTTTTCTATCATAAAAGATTATTGCTAGTTCCGATTGCAATATTTGAAACATCAGAACAAACTTCAGTCTATGCCTGAACTCGCTATTGAAATTAATCTGAAATTATTTTTCTACGCGCGACGTACTTTGCGATCAAACAGCGACGGTGTTCCTTCAAAAATACTCAGTCGAGCCACCTTAAATACCGAGAATGTCGGCAACAAGCTATATAAAGCCTGAGGGCTTTATTGGCTTATTGCCGACATTCTCGGTATTTAACTGACTTAATCTTAACTGATGAATTCCCACAAGGAAATATTAAACAATCGCTTTTCAACTCATTCAGAGGAATGCTAACAAACTTGAATGCTAACAACTTGATGAGATTAAACATGTTTTGGTTGCAAAATTATCGTCGATTGACTTAGTAGCATAATAGCTTAAAGTGCAGATACAGCAATGCAGGAGATCTCGGTTTGAATCCTGGCGTTTTTCGACAAAAATCGCTATCAAGTAAATTATTTCTAAGTCAACTGATGTTTACTAGTAGAGACGAGGGGATGCAAGTAATTATATATCTAGATAAAGCCCTTGAATTGGGAATGAGCCGGTTATTATCCTAGATACAACCCTGTGAATAGCAAAGAAAACCGAGTGAAGTGTGGATTAATAGTGATTATTACATGATTACATCGGTTTTCATTGTTAATTTGTAGGGCTTTATATTGCGTATTATTCCCATTTGAGGGCAATATCTATAAATATTGCCCTGGAATACTAATGTATATTGCCCTTGAATACCAATGACCTAATCCCTATATTATCCTTGTCATTTCCGGTCTTTTTCAACTTTATATGTAACGTTAAACTTAGAAATTTTCTAGTTGCTAACATTTAACGGATAAAAAATCATCTGATAGAGTGACCCTTTTGAGGATCGAACCCCGAACCCTTTGCTTACAAATCCTGACCCTAACACTTTATGCTAACTGTCCGATCGATGTCAGTTGGTGAGAAGAAAACATATTCATTTGTTCGTTAACGTTCATTAGTATTATGGTGTACAACAAAACTAAAAGCCCATTGTTTGGATTCTATTCTCATGGGAAACTAAAAAAATAATCAGCTTGATGATGCCCTTTGGGACATGAAGTTGTGTGAAAACCTCTGTAAATCCTGTAATAAGTCAGATAAATACCCCGAACGTTGGCAATAAGCTTATTGCCTCTGTTCTCGGTATTTATCTTATACTTAAATGTCCCCGAAGCAGAGGGAAGTTTAGTGGAAGTTTAGTAATGAGGGAAGATTAGTTCTAATTTTCCCTGATTCCTATTCATGGAGAGGGATGTTAGCGATATAACGTCCCTCTTAAAACAATGGAACCCGAGGTGATCATGGTATTATGTCAGATATCACAGCAGTACTAGATAATGTAAAAGTGGAGTATTCCTTTCTAGCTTTTACCACTTATTATGTAGTTGAACATTAGATAGATAAAATTAGTCAAGATAAAAAATAAATTTTGAATTCTGTAATACTGCTGACTCTAATATTTTTCATTTTAAATATTACAGCGCGACACACCTTACCATGGCCACCCAATTAAAGTTTTGTACAAGTTAGCTTAGCGTTCAAAAGTTTCTCTTTTCAAATTATTTGCTACACCTTTTCAAATTTAAACATCCTGGGAGGTTTTTCAGACATTTATAAACTTCACTCTTGTCTTTGCTTTGAACATTTCAAAGTGTTTACTGTTTTACACTCAGCGTGTCTTTAATATTAAGGTCAAATTCTCGCTTTCTGATTGATTAACTTGTACAAAACTTTAATTAGGTGGCCACGGTAAGGTGCGTCGCGCTGTAACTTACTCCTGGTATAGCCCATTGCCCATTGTCCTTTCTCTTAATAGCCACAAACTCAAGCACAGGTTTATCATTCTTGTAAAACCGTTTTCCCTCACTTGTATGCTTCCACCTGAAAGAAGAACAAATGCTTTCTGCTAGAATACCACAAAAAAAAAACATCAATTTTTCAGACTGTATATAATATTATATATATATATTGTATCATTTTATAATACAACATAATTTATATCACATGCTATCAAGGCTTAACCTGAGCAATGAAGACCTTAAAACACACATTTGCATTTGTGACTTGCAGTAAAGAAACTTAATTGTAGTTTCTTTTACTTGATGGGCACAGTGAGAGCTGATGTGATGTTGTTCTGATATTTTCTGAATCTGTTGCCTCATTTGTGACATTTTGTCAATTACAACGTTGATCCTTCATCCAGCAGCCTCAAATTTAAAGAGTTTGTGTTCAAAATTAGGCTATTTTTCTGTAGTCAACACTCTACGAAAAACCTCAAAATAAGCACTTTCAATGGGAGTTGTTTAAAAAGTATACCGTATGTCAAAAGGTTCTTTAAAACCGTGTCTTGTTTTTTTTTTGTGATAAAATGCTTAGTTTTTGAGTTATGGATTGTGGTGTCAAGTAACTTGAAGTTTTAACAATTATTCAACTTTGAAATACATTTACTCAAGAATGAAGCATTTTATCGAAAAAAGAATTCGAAGTACACCGTTTTGAAGACAAGTATTTATAAAATAATTGGGATAGTATGTGCACGTTGATTGATCAAAAACCTGTGTTTCATAAGTGCATGAAAACACACTCACACCATTTTCAAGTACACATTCATCAGTGAGTTTTTATGTTCATTTTCATTGAAATGCGACGTAGGGAGAAATGACATCGTCAAACTAATATTATAATTTTTTGGCTGTTTTGCATGATTATTATTTTATAAAAACAATGACATCTTTTGTGTTTTCACTGGCTTATCAAAACCTCAATACGTTTGGGAGAATTCTCGAGCAGGTCCAAACACTGCATCTCATGTTTGGACTGATCTGTTCTAGAGTTTTTTATAAACGTGTCGTTTTTTATAAACGTGTGAAAACACAGAAGACGTATTTCATTTCTTAAGTGATGAGCTTTGAATAATATGATTTGTGATTCATTTTTATACAATTTCCCTTTAAATATTAGGTCTGAAATATAATTACCTGGTAACAATTGGATCTGCAGCATGATTTGGTCCCCATCTACCAAGAAACCCCCTTCCTGTTATTCCAGTTCTACCTTGTGGATTCCTAGAAAATAACAATTTGAAATTATTTTCTAATAATTAAGTTGTTTCCCTGAGAGTTTCCTCCAGACAATAGTTGGGCCATTCCACCGTGACGGACATTACATTCACAGACCTAAATAAGCTTGTGTTTCATACACAGTTGCATTATCTTACAATTTATTTTTTCACACAACTGTCTTAGAACCTTGTCTACAATTTGCATGAAAAAAGTTTTCAGAAATAATTTTTGACTTGTCAGTTTTTTGTCCAAAAGGACGGTGACGGACATTACAGCTAAAACTACCACTAATTCCAGTTGGGTAAATTAGAAGTGAAATTCCTGTGAATTGTGAGAAGTTTATAGCAAACAAATGCTTTTTAGCATTTGGTTATAGGTTAAGTTTTCTTACTGAAGACCTATATTTTCTAGTTTTTTTTCTATTTTTTAAAAAAAGGGAATATTTAGCGTGACGGACATTACAAGAAATGTGACGGACATTTACAAATGACAAATTCAGTAAGTCAAATATAAGAAAATTGCCTAATTTGCTTAGTAAATATCACATAGAATAGATAATATTACAGTAAAATCACATTGAGAACCTTAGTCAGTTAACTCTCTTTTTGGAGGACGCTTTTTAATGTTGTCAAATTTTCATTATTTCAATGTCTCATGTGGAATGACCCAGTTATAGAGTTGATTTGTTATGTACACCTATACTTGAAAGAATGTTGTCATATGAAAAAAGAACATTAGTAATTTAGTAACAAAAGAATATCAGGAATAACAAAAGAAAGAGTTCAGCTTGAGTGATCTTCTTTTGTCTTTTAATAATTCCTTTCCCACTAAATTACAAAAGTCAGGACAACGTTCTTGCAATTAGGTGTATACCAACTGTCAAATATGTTTTTTTTTCTTATTCTCTGATTTAATGGGGGCTTCACATGCAAGTGAACATGTTTTGACGTTTATTTAATGATTTGCATAAGCATACACATAATAAATAAATGTATGATAGATATTGTTATAATATAAATTGATTGCAATAAAGTCGAGAAGCTAACAACAATTGTTACATATATAACAAGAATTTTATGTACCGTTATTAATAAACGTCCTCAATAAAATTATTTACGCTATTTTAAAACACATCAACACCTAAACACATCAACACCTGTCAATGCATTAAAGAAACACTCCTAATCTCCATCATTGACAAGAGAGATCCGTTGAACCTTAGACTTCTAGAGGCCTTTATGGTTGATCAATTATGTACGCACAAACATATAATTATCCAACATGTATATTATCTACCGTATCATTTTCTCTGATGATGCCGTTGACGGTAATAGCTCAGACTCATAATAAAACACATTCATAGTAGCAAGGCCTCATTTGAACTTATCCTTAGTAATTTAACTTGATATTTCTCTTCAAAATTCTCTTGAAAAGTTTGATAAATAATTATTATAACACTGACCTAGAGTTTTTATAAGTTGTTTACAGCATTTGATCATATTATCTAAGTTATTATCTAGGTTTGAGTCCTGGCTCAGCAATGCTTTATTTGTGAGCAGCTGAGTTTGTTTGATATGTTTTTCTTTTCTATATGCCACAAGGGGTTTTCTCTGGTTTATCCTGAACATGAAAGCAGAGTTATGTGCTGAAATATTTAATGTAGAGGTAGTGAGTGTAAGTCTGAGTCTTTCCAATTTAATTAGGGCACTTGTGTCTGACTAAATACATTGAGAGAATTTTGAGAGGAAATTGGATTTTGTTTATTTGATTTTATAGAAAAACATACCTTGGAAGTTCATTATTAACTTCATATTTTCCAGTGTAACTAGTTCTGTCAACATTGTATCCACCATCAAGCTGATTGTATTTAATTGACAGGTCTGCAGGATTCACACTGAAAATATATATAAAAAAATAAGATATGAAAGAATAGCAATAGAATCTTTTGAGACTCAGCTTTTACTTGCTACCACAGTCAACCAGCAAACTAAAAAGATTAGGAAACACACTTACACATAAAATAATTGTGAGTTGATTATTTTTTTAATATTTTGAAGAATAATTTTTCCCGCAGTGCTACAGTCATATTCTTTAGCAAAAAAAGCATAAAATCTGTGTTCATAACTTTTCTCTTAAACCTTAAAGTGTGAAGGTTCAACTATTTGCTTACAAATCTTATCATGGAACCTGACAAAAGGGTATTAATTATAAGTAATACCATGGCACGAGGTAAATTAGTGATTAATTTCCCCGAATACCAAGGTATACGTATTTGGGGAAATTTAAACACTTACTTCTCGAGTGACGTGGTATTAGATTGTAATAATTAGATTGTAATATCGTGTAGTTCCAGAAATAATCCATACCCCCCGCCCCCCCCCCCCCCCCCCCCACACACACACACACAAAACGGAGGGAATTTTTTTTATTGAAAACAGGTTCCCATTTAAATCTGTACTTTCCCATTTAAATCTGTACTTATGCAAATTGTGTTGATGTGTGCTAAACACACATGTCAACCAACCAGACAAGTTCACTTCAGAAATAATATACTCTGATTGGTTGACCTGTGTGTTTAGCACACATCAACACAATTTGCGTAAGTACAGATTTAAATGGGATAGTACAGATTTAAATGGGAACCTGTTTGAATTTTTTTGATTTCCGAGGAATATAGAACTACTGTTAGGAAATATATGTTAGTTTTCATAGAACATTGATTAATATTATGGTTAGCATAATTAAAATGACGGGTATTGGCTTGGCGTTGTTGTTTGTGCCAATAGAGTAGACGTACTTAATCCGTGAAACAAATACTAATTTTTAGTACTAAATAGTGATAATAAAACAATAGAAAACAAAGAATTTTTGTATGAAATAGTACTAATTAGTACTAATTATATGTCACGGATTTAGTGCGTCTACTCTACCACAAACATGAATTATTGTGGATACATAAAGCTTGTTACACAAAGCACATTGAATACAATAAATAGTATTAAGAGTAATACATTTTGTCAAGTAAAATGGTAACTAATGTGATACAAAGATTTAGGCCAGTAACAAATGTAAGTCACACAATATGGGGACAGTTATTACAGTGCTTACAAGAACAACAGAAAGTGACAGGATCTTTTTCATTAGGCCTTAACACCCTTAACAAGAAAATTACGAATATTATGATCACACTTGAAGGAAAAAGTGGACGTTCATTGACAAAAAGGGTCAGAAGTAAGCAAATTACAATTACAATTTATACAGGGCTTAACATGGTTATTAAGTGGATGATGTTATGGTATATAATACTCTATCTCACCCAGTCCCAGGAGTGTGTCCATACCATCACATGGAAACCAGGCCTAAATATTTACCTTACATCTGGATCAGCATACACAGGACCATCTAAAATGTGCTGTGAAGTGTACATGACAGGTTTATATTCTGGGAAACATTCATCCCAAGGAACCTTGTCATCTGGTACAGGAAATCTTTTGACATTTGTATTTGGGTAGCTGGCTTCGCGTGCTTTGATATGCATACTTCTAAAGATGGACCTGCACACTGTTTAAAAATAATAATTAGTGATTTGTAGAATATTATGAGATTATCTCTTTTTATGCGCAGGTGAGCATCTCCCTATGAAAGCCGCTCAATAATAATAAGTAATAAATTATTAAATTACTATTTTAACACTCTTCTTATGACTTAAAATTCCATAAGTTGTCCTATCAACAATCCAATGGCATTTTGTTATGATTTTAAACATTTCCTTAAATTAGTTTTTTACTAGATCAATTAAAATTAATTCATAAATTGAAATATGTTCGGTGTATAAGTGAAATACAGATACATGAAAAAAATATTATATACCCTTGGTGGGAATTTAACCCCACGGTTGTGGCTTTCTAGTACGATGTGTTCAAGGATCAACCACACTGTCATGTGCATGTAGGATACTTGCTTGAAGTTTTCTTTGATTTGTTTGCTATTTTTATCTTTCTTTTTGTATATTTTGTACCTTTGTGTGTCAGGTTCTGTTCTGTTTTAGTCAATTTGATATAACTAAGAACTGATCACTGCTCTGAGAAACAAATATATACTTTATAAAACTATTCACGAATACCAGAAAAGGAGAACTGGTTAATGGATTTTGCTTATTTTGAATGTACTTTGTGAAATAATGCAGCAGACCAAACATAGTTGTTATATATATACTATGCAAATGAAATGAAAATGAAAGTGAAAGATAAAGCAAAACAAACTGGATTCTATTTGTGGTGTTCTATTGCTTGGCCAATATTAGCTGGTAAGTCACTTTAAGAGTTAATGGCACAATAGAGTAAGCATTAAAAGTGTGACACATAAATAGTACTAAATAGTGATATTTTATGCTAATACTATTGTTTTCTATTGTTTAATTAGCACTAATTAGTACTAATTAGTACTACTTGTTTCACAGGTATAATATTTGTACTCTAACGAAAATCTAAATAACTTTTTTTTTAAATGGGAAAAAATCACACAAAAAAGTCTTCAGTAAGAAACCTTATAAATGTTTAATTTACAGAGCATTATGTCCGCCACATTTTTGGTAATATGCATCATGCTAAATATTCTAATTTTTTATGTTAAATATAGGTCTTTGGTAAGAAACCTTAACTTATGACTAAATGCTATTTAAAAAGCATTTGTTTGCTATAAACGTCTCACAATTCACAGGAATTCCACTTCTTATTTACCCAACTCAAGTTGTTGGTAGTTTTAGCATGTAATGTCTGTCATGGTTCTTTTGGATGAAATACAGGCAAGTAGTAGTTTGCAAAAATAAAATGAAAGATTATATCTGTGTATGAAACACAAGCTTGTTTAGTTATCTGAATGTAATGTCTGTCATGGTGGAATGACCCTTAAGCGGCATTTACACAAGCAATTTTTCCTTGGCAATTTTTCCTTGACAAGGAAAAGCTAGCATGTTGGCTTTTCCTTGACAAGGAAAACTTGTCAAGGATGAAATTTGCTTGTGTAGACGGACAACAAAGAAAATGTGGCAAGGAATATTAATGAATTAGTTCCAAGTCTTTTCGCACAATCAATCAAAATAAAAAAATGGAGAAAGCAAAAAATAAATTGGAGCTATAAAGCTGTTTATCTTTTATTGGATCTACTCCAATCGAGAGAAAGTCTGTGGAATACTAAACATGAATCCTATCGAAATTGTAATATTAAAAAAAGGAGTATGAGGAAATACTGGAGTTTCTTCGTGAAGAAATGCCTGACGTAGAATTGCCCAGTTTGAAAGGTAGTAATAATAATATTTAACATGACATTAAAAAGTTTATGTTTTAAATAAAATCTATTTTTAAATGTTTTTTACTGGGGGGGACTGGAACCAATATTATGTTAGTACTCCGCTGATTGCAAGGTATTGCAGGCACAACCTAAACTTGTCAAGGAAAACTTGTTCATCATCTACATGAGCAAGAAAACCTTATCAATATAAAATTGTCAAGGAAAACTTGCTGATCGTAATCATAATCATAGATCATAATCTCTTCAAAATACACTTTGTATACAAAAAAATCATAATCTCGTTGCTTAGAGGACATCATTCTCACTCGCGATATATATAGTTTGTATATTTAGTTCGGATTTAGTGTTCACTGATAGCAAAGCATCTTTAATCGTTAAGGAAACTAAGGCAATTCAGCACAAACAGCGTATTTTGTGTATACCTATTCTGAAGATCCCGGGATCTTGCTTGTGTCCAATCTAGGCTCTAGATTACATCTTCACATCTCAATTCCGATCAGCCTGTTTTCTCAGTGACTTCTTCACGGTCAAGTTCTAGAACATCAATTTCATATGTCCAATTTTCAAGTTTTCTGAAGAGATTAGTATCACCTCTAGGGTTTAATTCTAATAATTTTTTGCCGCACAGTTTTCAACAAGGAGGCTCGACTTTTGCATTTGATTGCAGACTTCCTGCAGAAGTTATCAAGCGACAAAGAGATTGGCAGAGTGACGCATATCTGGTTTACTTAGAATAAACTGATATACAAAAACAACGTGCAGCATTTACAATGGCACAAAATATCACCAAACTTTTATTGTAGTAGCTATTACAACAACCAATATCAACCCTCTTCACATACAAAACACTTATTGGGTTTGGACGCTGGAGTTCTATTGTTATTTATCAGATGTCAACTAGTCCTGGTTATTAGCAGAACAATAAAATTCCATTTCTATTCCCAATCAGTCTTTTGTGTGTGTTGAGGGAAAAAAAACAATTCAATCTTTTTGTCTCAAACTATTTACCTTTGTTGATGTCATTCTAATCTCTCAATTTGAATTAGTGGTCAAATAATAATATGAATTTTAAAAATATGATAAGGAAGTGGCATCCGCCGTATTGGTATTCGGTCAAATATCGAATATGAACAGAATGGCAAATAAAATCGATATCAATCAAATGAAGCCAATATTTATCCATCGATTTTCTTCTATAGCGATAGCTATATGTACGATAGATATAAATACGATAGCTCTTGTATTGAAATGACCCACATTTAAGTCATTTCCTGCAGAAGAACAGAACGATATTTTAAGCACTAATTTCATGTTTCCTTGTGTTGTTCTATTATAAGCTTAATGCTTATCAACATGAAAATTTCCAGAAAAATTTCAAAAAATGTTCTCGTTTAATATAAACTCGTTTGCTTATAAAAGTGACCGACAGCCGGAAATTGTTTTAAAATAACACCATGTACAGCTATCAATATCTTTTTGAATCCATTGTTTCCTTGTTAGAAATAAGCTTAACTTAAATGACTTTTTTTACGTCTCAAGACGGACACACACAACTGACACAACTCGGCTCTATAGAATTGGAGTGACACTATTTTAAAATATTACTCACCTTTATATTCAAGCTTATTGTTTCCTGCTGCTAATGAAATGATAAGAATATTAATGCCAAGATACTTAGAACAAAGTCTAAAGCTCAACATCGACTCGTGCAAGTTCACATCAGAAACAAAACTAAACTGTATAATATTGGCCGATCGTCTGACCGATGCGCACGAGAGCCATTTTCCAGAACAAAGCATCATGGGAATCCGAGCCCTTTTTAGGTATAAAACCCAAATTATTATTTGTTTGACATTTTATTGTTCTGTTAGTAAATACTTGCAGTTTTTATATAAAGAAACTGAAAAAATGATTTTAGGGGGAAAGTGAATCAAGATCCCATCATGCCTTCCGTTTGTTCTAGAAATGGCGCCCGTCGGATAGCGGAAGTATCGATAAAAATATATAAATAAAAATAATTAAGATAGCGAGTGGAAGCGGAAACTATTTATCTTTTCATAACGAACTCTAACGTTTACCAGCTCAGGCGTGCGGATTTTGTGTAGACTTGGTTTTCTAATAATTCAACCCGGTATTCAAAACTTGGGCTACCTGTTTCTCGAAGTATACAACCTTGGCCTTTTATATCACGTGATAAGAACTAATTACCAGGCGACTCTCGGTCATGAGCTCATTGTTTGATCGAATCGACAGGTTTTCTGGATTTCACGGGGTCCAGACAATTTTTGCCTTATTTTGAGCAGATTGTATGTGCTAACCAAAAAAATGGCTGAAGTATTTCCTCTTGATATTAATGATAGCGTTGCTGAAGAAAATTTATCGAGTGACGATGATATTATAGAGGTAATTACTTGGTTTTCGTTTCCCTTCACCACTGCGTGATTCGTGCTTTAACATCATTTGCGTTCTATAAGCTTACCGGCATTTTCCCGCTGAATCAAACTTAAACATCAATTTAAAGATACTTGTGTGTTTATGACATTATAAGTTATTTATATTTAGGGTGAATATGTCGATGATCCTATGGGGATCGACGAAAGGTAAGAATCACTTCGATTTCTTCTTGTCTAGCACTGATTTTTAATTCATTTCATCATTACCATTCCAAAATGTATATAGCAGCGATACAGAGACTTTGACGATATCCGAAGACATGGTAAACCCCAAAGACGAGAAAATTGGTCCAGAGAGCTTCGAGCTTTTAAAAGTTCTTGGAAAGGGAGGATATGGAAAGGTTTGTTATCATAATAATTTCGTTGATTTTATATACACATGTAATCATGGTGCGAATTTTATAAAATGTGGTTTGATTGCGCTCCGTTGTGTTTCGCGTAGGAATTCATAGATTGTAATCCCGTTTTTAATGCATTTTTCTTTTGTGCGATTAGGTTTTTCAAGTCAGAAAGTGTTTAGGACATAACTCAAACAACATATATGCTATGAAAGTCCTGAAAAAGGTAGGATATTGTGTTCTATAAATTATTGGTATACATGCGTATGTTGGTTAGAATTTCTTCGATCGAGTAGAAACGTTCGATCGATTGATATATTTCTGTCCAATAAGTGGTGATCATCTTATTCACTGTTATGTAACTTGTTATTACTTGTTTATTGAGTTTTATTCGGCTTATCTACCTTACTATCTACCTTACTATCTACCTTTATACTATCTACCATAAAATACATGGTGCTCAAACGCTGACCACAATGTTTGATCATCCAGAAATAATTATGTTGTACAAGCAATTAATGTGAAAGATCCAACTTTTATATAATTTTAAATTTTGACAGAAGGATTTGCCAGTGCTTGTTCACTAATATAATATTTTATTAATAGCTCATTACAAAAACACATCAGAATGATTAGCTTGAATAAAATGTTATTTAGAAAGAGGCCAATAAATAAGGAGCGAACCATTTGATATTAGATTTAATACAGCAATGCTTCTCAATAATGGTAGTTTATTGTGTTATAATGTTTTAGCTAACAGTCACCTCCTAGGCCAACCAGCATTAAGCGTTTTAATATCTTTACTGGGGTCCCTGTGGTAGCCAAGCAAAATAACACCCAAGTCTCCTTTGCAGTCACATGGAACCCCAGTCACCATGACAACACAAATTCCTCTATATAATAATATAACAACTTTATTAAATAAGTAACTAAATACATATCAAAAAGGGTTATGATAGAGAGAAACTTAATTCTCATAAATTAACATACCAGATCTGTGTGTCTTAAGACCTTGTTGCTGTGTAAGTTTGTGTAATGCTTGATAGTGATTGACGTCATTGTTTTGATAGAGACATGAAAACCATTTCCTTTGCAGCCAAAATAGCAAATAAATTGAAATCAACTTCTATTTACCGGTTCCCATTGCAAATGAACCACTACACTTTTTGGACTAATGTTCGCCAAGCCATTCACTATCGTTATCTTGCCTTTTGGTTAGTGAGGGGAAAAATATTATTACAAAGGGGAAATTTTCCAACCCCTCGAAGGTCAAATGATTTGCCCCTAATGTGCTAACCTTTTTATTGCTGCCCCAGCTTAGCAAGCCTGAAGCGAGCAAAGCAAGGCAGTGATCCTATTTCAGTCAAGTTAGTAGAAAGGCAGCACAAAATTGAGATTTGTTTCTACTGCAAGGCAATGCGAGTGTCAAGAAAACAATAGATTCTTTTGTTCTAGCTATTCGACAATCCAGCATTCTTTCTACTACAATGCGACTCGTGCTTCTTCTTCTTTCATAAACTCTTTAATGTACATTGATAATACTTCTGATTCATGGTCTTAAAGCTGGGCTTTAATTATTTTATTTACTTTGTCAAAACATAAATATATATGGGCAATTCCATGGTCATGGTCGTTACATTTGAAGGCTTTTTTTAACTTGAATTCCATATAAAATTTAGAAAAAGGCATGAATTTGCTAATTGTCCTTTTGATAAGATACTTTGGGTTGAGCCTTATTGGTAAGTGGATGAAGAATTGCTCTACCTCAAATCTATAAGAAAATATGAATTAATAAGTTATTGTCATGGACGTTAAACAAACAACCACACTTTTCAGTGAACAATTTCAATATAAAAATGCTCAGAATTTTTTCACCAGAGAAAACCAATAAGGGTATATAGATATAGCAGTGGGATTATATTTATGTTATATATTGTTATTTTGATATCTTATCCTTTTTGCTCCAGTTAACGGGTGAAAAAATGTCATGGACATTACAGGTCCTGTCATGGACGTTATGTTGTATGAAATATTCAGCTATTTTAACCTCTTTTAACCTCTTTAATACCCTATCCTTCTGCAATCTACTCATATCACACTTTAAATGGTTGCTTTTGCCTGGAATTTTGCAGTTTTGACTGAGGGGGGAGGGGTGGGGAGGAGCAAATTTGGATTTGTACTGAAAACTAAAAAATCAGTTGAAAACAGCCATGCTAGCTATAGCTAATGAAGCTTTTTAGGGTATATTATGGATAAATAGTTAAGTAAGAACAATCCAAAGTGCCAGATCTACCTTAAATACTTCTGAAATATGCCGAAGACCCCCTAAAAGTTAACGTAGTGCCAATTTCTACTTGAGTAATATATTTTTCAATCACTCAACTATTACTCTATTCAAATATGGTATAGTTTGCCTCAGATAATTTGTTTTCATTTTGATGAAATTTTGCTCTCATATGGACCGGAATTGCCCATATACAGAAAATTATTCATTGAAACTGTTTGAGAAGATATCTTGTTCAATAAACAGGCATTAAACTTGTGCCAGAGTCTTGTTTGTGTTGTATTTGCTTATAATCTCCATGTGTTTATTGTTATCAACAGTCATTTTATATTACTTTGCTTTGGTATACAATTGATTTTTTGCAAGATGTGTAACTCAACCTATTTCAATCTCTTGATATTAGTCTATCTGGTATTAAGAAGTGAGTGTATGTCACTCAGAATTAATAAGTATATTTCAGCACTAAACAGTCACTAAATAGAAAAATTAGTTGGTAACTGATTTTGTTTTTATTTATGCCATTTTAGTGGTTCTCACTCTAGCACCTCTATTTCTTGCTAATTGGTTCTTCTAAGAACAAAACTGCGGCAGCACTCATTAAACATCAGTTAGACTAGTTATAATTGGTATATTACACATGATTTATTTGGTTGAGAGCCATGTGATTGTGTAATTAAAGTATGGATTGTGGCAAATCATACAAAGTTCTGCTTTTCAAAGGCTGGCTGTGAAATTGGGTGCACATTTTTCTGGCTGAACTTTTGAGAATCTGACAAAATACTCTTTAAAATAGTACTACAAAACCATGGGAAGCAAATTCTCTGCATGTAAATAGGAAATAGTATCTTTAAAAAGGATTAATTTTTCATTTGACAATGGTTCAACTGGAAAACTGCAGTACATGGGTATCTTCATGTTATACTCCACCTTCAATTTTGCTGCAACCTGACGGTCATTATTGTGGCGGTGATCAGTATTGCAGCAACTTGGGAATCATTATTGTGGCTGGGATCATTTTTTGCTGCTGTACAAACCCTCTTGTCAACTGAACTAAATGTTTTACAGTATTCTTAACACATGCATACTGTGAATTAAAAGCCTCATATATTGAGATTATGTAATCTTTGAAACAAGCTCAGAAATGTGAAATTCTTTAAATTATGTATTTTATAGGCAGCTATCATAAGAAGTCAGAAAGACACAGCTCATACCAAAGCTGAACGGAATATACTTGAAGAAGTGAAGGTACTTAATTACAATAATATGTAAATCTAGGTACCAGTAAGGGAAAGTACTTTTGAAGGTACTAACAGGTGTAACGTCTTTGAGTTGTCATACTGAAGTCTACTTGTCACTAGTATAACCATAACTAATGCTAGACTTTCATTGTGTTCATAAATTTGTAAGATATCAATAAACCTATAACTGTGCTCTTTTCCTTTTTTCAGCATCCTTTTATTGTAGACCTAATTTATGCTTTCCAAACTGGAGGAAAACTTTATTTGATTCTGGAATATTTGAGTGGTAAGTCAATTGAATTTTGTAGTGTTGTCAATGTTTATGTTAAGTTTGGATCGATTATTTAAAAGCAAATACCGGTAGACATTTATTTCCTTGTATTTTTTAACAATTTTGAACAATATGGCTCTAATTAATTATACTAGATGAATGTTACTTTGATGAAACAGTGGTGTCACCATAAGTGTTGTATCAGAACACGACTCAGGTTGTGCATTTATTAGCTAGCAAAGAAGTTTACTACAGATCAACAAGTCATTGCATCATTTATGATAGATATCTTTGAACGGCGTATAACACTATACAGCATTTAAATGTTATGGCATACACTTCAACAGTTTAAGAAGACGTTACTGCAGTCAAATAAAGTTTATCTAGGCCATTGAGTTCAATGTTTTTGTACTAAGCCCACCAAAACCAAATGAACCAAAAATCGAACAGTTTTTGCTGACAAAGTAAAATTCCTCGCTGCTTTACTTCAGAAAGTGAGCTCTTTGCTACCTTGAAGCTTAAAATGTCTACCAGTAGTAATTAAAGGCAAAATATGACTCATGTCTTAACGATATTGTGATTTAAGCCAACTTTGAGCCAGTGTAAATATCCAACAATGCTTGCAAACGATTTGAAAGCCATGTGGTTTGAGAACTTGAGCCCTCAATATTACAAACAGCAGCACATTCCATGGTCACGCTAAATGTGGAGTCAAGAAATCTTATAGATTGTTTACACCCTGAAAATAGAGGGTTAATATTCTTGCAACTATCACCAAGTTCAAGGACATGATTATCTGATTGATTTGGTGTGTTGTTATAGGTGGAGAATTGTTTATGCAGCTTGAAAGAGAAGGAATTTTCCTTGAAGATACTGCTTGGTTTGTATTTCTGATATGCTTTACTCTACATTTTCCAATTCCAACAGTTATTATTATAACAAAAAATCATCTGGTGAATTTTTTTAAAACTGCTATCATCCATGCTTGAGCTCGAGCAGTTTAAAATTAATTTTTTTTAAATTTTTTATTTAATTTTTTGCAAAACAATATATCACATGCTATTGATGCTTAGCCAATGTTCCATTTTTTCATCTCCACATGTACACATCCTGATATTTTCAGAAAAATGTACATTCTTTTTTAACATTGTTGATTGAGAACTTAAAGATCCAAACTAGTACATATATAATGACTGTACATGTGAACGTAATCCAACAATCCTTCTTTGTGCTAGTTTCCAACCCTCAGCAATACAATCTTTAAAAGATAAACAATTTGTCCATTAGTTTAAGTTTGAAAGAATTTTAAGGTATCAGGAGGGGTTGGGGACCTCTACTCATGCAAACTCAAATTATGCGCAAGCTTTGTAAAATATTCCAGTAAAAGTATATATTTTTTGAAAGCTGAATAAATGTAGTTTTTGAAAATTAATTCAAAATTTTCATTATTTAAAACGACAAAAAGATATTCCGACTAAAGCGTGTTTTGACCGTACTTCGTTTGAAAAGATCGAACTCTGTCAGGATTTCCGTCTCAGTGATAAAAATCACGTTAGCAGACTCCTAATACATCAATCTCTAAAACGGTGTCTGCGATTTCTCATAACTGCTTCAGATCAGCCGCTATTGAGTCTCAAATATCGATTTTTGAATTTATCACGTATAAGTGTACACACTAAGCAATATCTCAACAACGCAAACGAAAATGAAAAATCGCTGGCACCGTTTTTTGGTTCCAGATTTGATTTATATTTGTGCAAAGTTTGAAATCAAACCATTGAATTGCAAGGAAACTAGAGCGCTTTCGTCTTTTCAAACGAAGTACGGTCAAAACATGCTTTAGTCAGAATATCTTTTTGTCGTTTTAAATAATGAAAATTTTGAATTAATTTTCACAAACTACATTTATTCAGCTTTCAAAAAATATATACTTTTACTGGAATATTTTACAAAGCTTGCGCATAATTTGAATTTGCGTGAGTAGAGACAGTAGAGGTCCCCAACCCCTCCTGATACCTTAAATTAATGTGATAGTTTTTGATAATTGCACATAATATGGAAAATATCCAACAGTGCAAATGTAATTTGGTTCAATTTTGGGTCACAAGACAATGTGAAATTGCACCCATTCACTCTAACAGATCATCATGTGTAAATTCTGCAATAAAATATTTCATTGTTTTGTATTCCTTCTAGTTTCTATTTGGGTGAGATAACACTTGGACTTGAACATCTTCACAAAATGGGCATCATATACAGGTATCATTGTCAAATTATAATATCACTATTTTGTCAGTTGTTTCAATCTGCACTGTCAAGCAAAGTTTTCTAGAAATCAAAAAAGGATCAACTGACACTTTCCTTAATGAAAATATGTCTGTTGTAATTACTGAATGTTGTTCACACTATAAAAAGATTAGATGTGTTATGTCATGTAATGATTGTCTGTAAAGTATTTGACATTTGCAACAGCATAAGGTGTAAAAATTGTTATTTGTGAATGGATGAGAGGTGCTTGACAACATATGCATGTTGTTATGATATAACAGAATTTTTAGAGAGATGCATAAACAAGAATGTGCAGCCTCTGGTAATTACTAATGTCTACTTTAAATTTTCAGAGATCTAAAGCCAGAAAACATTTTGTTGGATGCGCAAGGTTCGTTGTAGAAATTGATATACATGTTTTTACACAATATCTAAAATACAATGTTTATACAATAATTATATAGTTTTGATTGTGCATTTCTCAAGTGTACAGAGAAAAAAACACTAAATATGTCACAATTCTGTTGAAAGACAATGTAAGAAAATGCTATTCATCCAAATAATAGCCAATCAAAGTAAGAATTAATTTTTGGCTCCTCCGTGTACTTGACACAGTATACATGTAATCCAATAAAAACAACAAAAGACAAGAGTTAAAAAAGAATACAATAGGTTGCTAGTACACAAAGAAAAAGAAAAGATGGAACAAATTGATGTAATCCTTGTTACCATGGCAATTACTTATTTTATTCAAAACAAAACACCACAATAACTTTAAAGCCATTGTTTTGTAGGACATGTGAAGCTGACAGATTTTGGTCTTTGTAAAGAATCAGTCTTTGAAAATAACTTGACCCATACATTCTGTGGGACTATTGAATATATGGCGCCAGAGATCCTCACTCGTAGTGGGCATGGAAAAGCTGTTGATTGGTGGAGCCTTGGTGCACTTATGTATGATATGCTGACAGGGAGTGTAAGTGTTTTAGTTTGTAACATTTTTTTTGCATATAGAAACTCTATTCTGTCTTTATATTATCCAATTAGTCATCACTTAGACCACAAAAGTAATCTGCACATATATATTATGAACATGTATGAAAAAAAAACTGTAACATCAAAATGATTTAGTTTGCTATTTTACTTTCAACTCTTAATTAATGAGAGCACCATAACTACTCACAATGGCAAACTGCTTGACCAGACATGTTACAATCCCACATCACACAAGGCTACCACCATTAAGACTTTGACTTGACTTGCACAACGTGTTTGTGATTCACCTGACAAACTCATGACCAGTACGAATATTTGAAAAGTGTGTTCGAACGGAACATTTTACAAAAATACTTCACTTACTGACAGAACCGACAATAAACCCACAGCCACTGCCACAATACAGTACATCAGAGGTACCTCCCGGCTTCCTACAATAGACTCATTAACGACTTCAAACATTCCACTTATACAATGACTAACACCTACCCACGCACTGACAACAACATATAAATACCACCACTGTCTTTTTGTTTTCTTTACTCAGAATATGACTTCCGCTCAGGTTGTCGAAACGTCAGACATCAACACCATCAGTCTTTCTCAACACTACACCACCCCGGACAATCATGCCTCATCTACATACCTCAAATGATCACTAATATCCATTTGTTTCTATTATAGCCACCATTTTGTGCAGAAAGCAGGAAAAAAACAATTGACAAGGTATTGCAGTTTTTTTTACCTAAAATAATGCTTGATGGGAAGCTATTGAACCAACCTGAACATTTCAAACATCTTCGCATTTTATAAAGAAGAGTCATCAACCTTTTTTAGATTATTTAATCCGACGTTTCGGGCTAAGCACCCATCTTCAGAAAATGGCAAGAGTCATGCCAATAGAGATAGTGCTAGTAATACCGTCCACTTATTCATAAATTATAACATTAACATTTTATATTTTTATTCTTATTCGTTTTTATGATTTATTTTAATCAAACACATGTAAAATTCCCTTTATTTTGATAGCTTTATTTGTTTTGATTTTCTATGTGCTCACTATCTCGTGCATTTGTATTAGTTTTTTGGCTGTTGTAATGACAATATCAAACATTCTGTAACATCCCTGAAGATGGGCGCTTAACCCGAAACGTCGGATTAAATAATCTAAAAAAGGTTGATGACTACTTCTTTATATAATGATTCCAACCTACACTAGATCTTTGCATTTATTGTCTTTGTTGGAGCAGGCTGTGTCGAAACAGGTTGTGTCTAAACATCAAGTACAACAACAAATTTTGTTGTCATAAACTTTATCATAAAATGACTGTTTAAAAACGAGATGCTTAGTTTGAATTGTTGAAACTTCAAACAAACAGCCAAAATTCCAACCAAGTCTTTTTAAATTCTGGATTTTGGAAATGTGTTAAATCACTTGGCTGTAAAACAAAATGCACAAATTTGTGATTCAAATTTCAGGCTTACTCAGTATTTCTTTATGGTTTAATAATGCCTCTCTGTCTTAAGGGACAGAAACAGGACTAAGTACTTATTGACTGAGTGGGAGGGTCGTACGGAAAAATATTTGGCTTGTGGTCATGACGAACGACCAAGAGCCAAATATTTTCCCTAACTCAGTCAATGATTTTTTTTTTTTGGTACCTCCAAGAAAATAATCATACACAGTAGCTTACAAAATGAGAAGCCGAAAAACAAATGTTTTTTACTTTTTTGTGGCTGCGTAATAACAACAAAAATTGTGCCATTAATTTAAGCCTTTGTCCGCGAATTATAGATATAAAAAGCGTTTTAGGTAGGAATAGGAGGTTTTCCAGGGAGAATTAAAGCAAGTGGGAAAATTATGGAAATTCCAGGGGGTAGGGGTTCTAAAAATAAAAAAACCTCTGTGTGTGTGTGGGGGGGGGGGGGGGGGGGGGGTTATGGATATTTTCTGGAACTACACAAAAACATCTCAATTGTATCTTTTATATCCTTAGTATCAACTATGGTTTATGTTGTTGTTACAGATTTTAAAAGGGAAGCTGGTTCTTCCTCCTTTTCTCACCCCTGAATCAAAGGACTTCCTGAGGAAGGTGAGTTGATGAATAGTCATTGTCTGGATGTATTTGTGGGAACTGATCAATCTGAGGCTTTTTATGGACAAAACAGTTATGTTAATTGATACAATTTTAATTGACCTAGTTCTGCGCTGTTCTAGCAATAGCATCTCAATGTACAGATGATGGTACTGTCCACTTCACATAACTTTTGCCATATAATTAGTACTGACTTAGTTAGTTTGATCACAAACTTCCTGCTTGAAGAGCAAAAGAAAACTTACAACAACATCCTGTACTCAAAAATTGAATATACAGTATGTGTGTGCAATTCTTGACGGTTTTTAGATAAATTGCCATATCATTTTGTTAAATGCATTGTTTAGGAAAGATATTTTCCTTGGAGATGAGGTAACATCTAATAAAGATTTATTTAAAGTATTGGTCAATTTTAGCGATTTTTAAAAATTCATGGATATATTTGTAATTAAAAGTAGTTTGAGTGGTGCAATTCCGGACAGTTGTGTGCAAAGCCGGACACTATTGAAGTAGGTTCTGTTTAATCAATTTTTCTAAGTTATTTCCTAATTTTCGAATGCTTATGATAGATTTTCTATTTCCACAGTCAAATTTGAGATTAAAGCATAAATTTGTGTCAATTAAATCATGAATTACGTTGCTTGATTAATACGTTTGAGCACTAAAGTATTTCACACATGAGTAATTGCCCTCGTGCGCTGGATTCTGCAAATGAATATAAATGTCCTATAAATGAATAGTGCATGGTGATTAAACTATCCAAAAGATAACTTTTGTTTGCAAAATCAACCTGCAGTTGAATTGTATATTTTTAAGCGACATTTTAACCAACAATTCAAAGTTACGGGTGATTGCTAATCTTGTTTATTTTATCGTCCGGAATTGCACATACCTTAGTGGATTTTAGTAGTATTTCTAAAACCGTCTCCTACACTTATTTTAAACTTTTAAAAGCTCTTCTTTTCACACAAGATAAACATTGTTTGCAATTGAAAACGTACTAAATATTTTGGCGTTATCATTTGAATCTGCAGAATAATCACCATTTTAAGTTTAACATGTAATTCAAAGCGTGTTAAAAACTGACTTATTGCGAATTTGCATATTCACATGCCATGACAAATCGCTCTTTTTCCTAGCTGAAAATATCTCGATTGTCACTAAAACTTCTTACACAATAGAAAACATACAAATGCTTAATTCTATAATGTTGTTTTCATTTGTAAACAAATTCGATCTCTTTTTAACACTTAAATGCCAAAGTGTCCGGATTTGCACACACATACTGTACACCTATTTCAAAAATCGTTGTCACAGCCGATGCTACGGTCCACAATCGGAAGCATGGAAAGGATGTTGGTAATATGAACATAAATTGCATGTTTTATAAAGAAATGTATGTTTCATCATTTACCACTGCAACAACTTGTTATGGTCAATAACATAAACACGTACAACCAAAATATGCTATGAATAAATCAATACCAAGAGACAAAATACTGACATCCTTTGCGACTTTAGAGTGTGGACTGTGGCTTTCTTTGCTACAACATTTTTGAATAACTAGGTGTATTCACAATTTTTGTAATGGTGTGGCAAATCAACACAATTTCACTTTGACATCACGCTCACACATATCTTGTTCAAGAGAATAACAAAAGTACTACAGAATGATAGAGAGGAGTCTTCAAAGCACTAGTGCCCAGTCCAACTAGTCCAAAACAATATAATTTTTCTGGCTTTTTTTGCTTGTAGCGCCTTAAATAATCCAGTGACCCCCCAATTTTTTTTCACTTTTCACATTGCAAATAGTAGCTTTGACTTTAAAATTACTATAGTAATAAGTTGAAATTGTTGATCATTAAATAGCCAAATCTTTGGCTTTTCAAATGCTTAAGCACATATGATAACAATAGTAAAAGACCTATTTTGTGAGAATCTATGAAAGGGTGTTGCTTTTCATTGCAGTAATTATATTTCCCAAAACATTTGCAAATGTGGAATTTTGAAAATAGTTTTTTTAAGTATTTAGTTTCACAACACAATTTGAATTATCTGCACAGTAACTTATTGAAAACTCTTAACATTGTTTTACCTGGAAGTTTCAATGCTGTGTGACCAAAAAAAACAATTAATTTTAATAGAGCTTTTTTTATTCCAACACACAATAAACAAAACAACAACAAACAAAATAAGTGATTCATCATGGGTGACCATTCTTTCACATTCGGGAATGACTTGGCATTTTAATATACAAAACTTTAAACATTTACGTAATGTTTACAACATGAGCGGCTGTGTTGTATCGGCATATACAATCACAACCTGAAGGCGCGTGATTGTATATAGCCGATACAACATGGACGTGAATGTTGTAAATTACTTGTGAAATCCATAAATCCTTTGTTATGCCAGTGAGGTTAATACAATGTGAATACAATTATCTAATTGCTGTACGCCTTAGCTTATTATGTTATCGCGGTAGCAAAGAAAATGTACATACATTGAAATGTATGTGGATGACTGGAATGTACTTTTAGTCTTCCATTGTATAGAGTAGAACAATACTTTCTAGTTTTTGCACGCTTTGTTTTGTTTTCACTGTAAGCTTATGCAAATTTTGAGCTCCGAATGCTTGGAGTGTTCAATTCACTTTTGACTTTTGTGCAAGATGGCTGAATGTAATGCTGGGAAAAGTTTAGTGAAAAGTACTGTATCTAAAACACCCAAGATGGTTGTTGAAGCTGTTAAGATCGATTTTTTTCGAAGTGGCAAAGGAGCAGAGCAGATCAATTTCCGAAATCTTTCCATCCAAAGTAAAGAACAGGAACAATTTGTAAGTAATGTTTTAGCAGCACCCTTATTTCTGCATCTGATTCTTTGGTGGTAAACAAAGAAAAATCGGCCGAGGAAATTTGTGATCCTATTTTTGATGAAATATCAGATGAACTGCTAGCCACTATAGATTTTCCTGAATTAAGTGCGCCTTACGTTTCATATTTTGGATAAGTAATTGATTTTATGTAACGTGAACCATAATTGTGAATTAAATTTGAGTTTACTTGATATAGTTTACACTTTTAATGTTGGCTAGATACAAGCAGTAGTGATTGTATCTAATTTGCATTTCAGATACAAGACATTAGTGGTTGTATCTAATTTACATGTTCATTGTGCTTTAAGTTTGTATGGGCTTTACAAGGATGCTCATGTGATCTGATTCCTCATATCGGATTGGCTGGAATTTTACAAATTCATTTACTCTCTTTTGCCTACATGTACAGACTTGATTCTTTTTATTGCTTTGATTCATTGCATTTTTTTATGATCATTCACAAATCAACAGTTTGAATTTTTTTCTCATTTATTTATTAATTTAATTACGAGGACCATATTGTAAACTTATGGGTAACTAGTTAATATGTTTAGCCTCATATTATTATTAGCTGTATTTGATGTACTATCAATGTGAAAATTTGCACTTTCAGCACATAGCTTAGCTCATTCATAATTCCAAATGGCCAAAGTTATGTAAAATGGACTGTACCTAACTGTAAGCTAATTTGCATCATGAACAGAAAGAGTTGGCAACAATGACTATAATCGTCTTTTAGTAGTCACTGATTTATGCTCATTTAGTACATATAACTTGTTTTATTGTTGGGGATTAATGCCTTCTTTATGATATTTTCTCATTATTAAGTTATCAAGATTTTTAAAATATTATTTTTCCGCTTAGTTATTAAGAAGACACCCTCAATCAAGACTTGGAGGACAGGAAGATGCAAAGGCAATTAAGGTTTGTATATACTATTAACAATACTATCTAAACGTTTTTGTATACTTCAGTACACTTTGTACACTTCAGTACACTTCCGAACATTAAAAGAACTTATAAAACTCATTAATCATTCATGAGAAATTGACAAAAGAAAGTATAACTTAATGGAGGTAGTTTTTGTCATAAAGATTCAGCCTGATTAAAATAAGTTTCAACCTGCATTCTCTTGGCCAGATTTACCTTTATCTTTATTTTAGTAAAATATAAAAGAACTAGCTTTGGAGTTTCATACAATATTTATGTCTGATCTGTATGACAAATACAATTATGGAGTCAAAGACAAACCATTATGTATGCTATAGGATACATGACATTTATGTATGATAGTACTGGGAATATTAACAGACTAGCAAATGTCAATTAATAAACCACAATATAGGGTTTGTAATATCTGCTTTACGACCTCATGTGTTGTATTTCGCTTTGGCGAAGTCCAAAACCCCGATAACTAGATAAAACATTTGAAATCCCGAACGACAACAACCCACTGATTCTCAAACATGTCAAACGACTTTGATACTTTGACCCAGGCTCGGCAGCTAAGTTTGTTTGTCACGCAATTAAGCTAGATTCTCCCACCGTACGTAATCCCCCAAAACACTGGGTAGGAAGAGAATCTGTCATTGCCTGGATACAGCCAATCGCAAGCCTGATAAAACAATAGGAATTGTATAAAGTTTACCGTTGAGCTTGTAAGATCAAAATATCACTTTCTTACCCCTACTCAGTCAGAAATATGATATATTTTGTATGTTTATTTTGTTCAAAGCGGAGTGATACCACATTGTTATTATAACTTTGTTCATCTGAAGATTTATGTAATATGCTGAATTTGAAATCCTTTAACGGTCGATCGTACGTACAGTCATTATTACAAATGTTATTACGATGCTATGTTATAGTGATATGGATATATAGATTTAGTAGTCCACGTTTATTGTCTATACTGATCTGGATAAACAGCCTTTAGAATAGCAACAAGCCATGTATCTATCGGCCGTTTCGAACCTAGTTGTTGTAAATGGCTAGTGCTTCAGCTTAAATATCTTTATTCTAATTTTCTTTCTCGTCAACGAAAAAACAAATTTATCAAAGCTTTGTCGAGTTTCAACTTATATTCATGTCTTATCGAACAGTATGTTTGTTGAAAGGGAAAGCCTTTGGGGATTGATTTGAATTTATTAGCGCTTGATATCAAGATAATACTCAGCTTGGGCTACCTGTGGAGTTGCACATCACGCTACCATATATGGGTATTGCATATCTGGAGTCTTAAGAGCTTATCAGGAAGATCTGGCAAGACTTCCTACCCAGTGTATTTGGGGGTTTAGTAACAAACAAGCTTAGCTACCAAGCCTGGGTCAAAGTAGCCTAAGTATCTTGACATGTTTGAGAATCAGCGGGTTGTTGTCAGGATTTCAAATATTTTTATCTAGTTATCAGGGTTTTGGACTTCGCCAAAGCGTAATACAACACATGAGGTCATAAAGCAGATATTACAAACCCTATATTGTGGTTTATTAATTGACATTTGCTAGTAAAGTAATTTTCATTTGTTAGTAAATTCTACAACGATCTGTTAATATCCCCAGTACTATCGTACATAAATGTCATGTATCCTATAGCTCATGGTGTACTATACACGGTTTCCTATACACCTATTTCAAAAAACGTTGTCAGAAGGAGATCTGCAATCTGCAATCTGAGACCGAAATGAATTCAGGAAAATTGCGTACTGCAAAAACCAGGCCTGGCCCTGTGTTTTTGTTTTTTGCGCTTAGCACCTTCATATTTATATTTACCATCGCCATATCCAAAGCCAGAAATTGCACGCAATGAGAAAAAACTGCCGTACCACAGAATTCATTTCAGTCTCAGATTGCAGATTCAGATCTCCTTCTGACAATGTTTTTTGAAATAGGTGTATACAATATGAGCAATCATGCTGTATGTGATATACAAAGGCAAGTTGAAGACAAGCCATTCCAAACATGAATATTCTATAGTGCTTTTGAAACTCCAGTGTTAGTTCTATCATATTTTTTTAAGAAAAAGGTGAATCTGACCAGGAAAACTCTACTGAGTCACAAACGCGTTTACAATACAACACCAAATTATGTAAATTATGCAAATAGAATTATTTAGCTGATTAAAATGCTTATTTCTTAAGCAACCAAATTGTTACAAATCCCAACAAAACTTTTAGAGTAGTTTATTGTGACAATGTCACAGTCAAACTTTCTCCTACATGGGAGAGTGAGACAAATAGAGGATATTACATGGGCGTGTGGAGATACCAATTTTATCTTTGAGTGTTGAAATGATCTCAGTGAACGCAGTGACATTTTCAACATGAGAAGGTAAAATTCATATCACCAAGCAACCATGTAATATTCTGTTTGTTATATAATTATCAATGAAAAGAAAATAATTTTTTTTACACAAGAAGTTTCCGTAAAGCTGTGTTACCATAGTGATGATAAGTTATTTTCACATGTGAAGATATCAATTTTTTCAAGCAGACAAATATAGTTATTTCATTGACAAATATTATACAATAAACATCCTTTACTAGCAGGCTACTATAAATCCTCCTATATAGTACAACCTTATTATATTTTGATGTGTGTTGGACTTAAAAACTCTTTTGATCCAGGAATATTGCATAATTCTATTTCTGTTTTAGCAACTTTTTTGAAGTTTTACTTATAAAACAAAATCATAACTGTGAAAGAATTGTATATTTGATACAAAGCTATCTTCATTTGCACATGTTTTAACTTGCAGATAAATTGACTTTAATCTTTTAGTAAAATAACAGATAATTTAAAATAACTAACTTAGTTGTTTGACATGGCATATATAATGTTGAGGGGAGATTATCTGTTCTGTATGGCCTTAAGAATACAAATTCTTGGTCATTGAGTGACTTGGTTAAAATGTTTCTTTTTCAGAGCCATCAGTTCTTCAGAAATATCAAATGGGAGGATCTTTTGACCAAGGCAGTAGAACCACCATTTAGACCAAGTATTGTAAGTGTTGTAAATAAAAATATTTGTATTTAACCGTTAGTTAGCCTGCTGTGCAGACTCTTTTTTTTTGTGCTCAAAATATTCACCAAGAAAGTAGTCTGCTGAACTGAGCCGCTATTAATCAGTTTCCAATATGCACGTGATGACGTAATAAAATATAACTTCAACAATCCAAGCAGAAGCTCTGTTAGAAAACTTTGCAAATGCAGCCCATCCACCACTGTAAAAATTTGGCCGAATATTTGTGCATGTCTGGATCAGATGGAGAAGGAAATTTACAGACTTTGAAATCAATTTTGAATCTTTGTTGATATAGATTGTATTGAGAAGTTGAAAATTGCAGCATAGCTAGTACGAGTTTTAGGAGGTACTCTACTGAAAATCCACATTCAAAGGTTCCAAGGAAAGGAGTTATAATTTGCTGAGACTAGGTGCCATTGGAGTTGGTGATCGGTGAAGTTGCCTGCTGTATCAAAAATGAAAATCCAAAGCTACACTAAAATGGCCTTAAAATGAAAAGTAACCACACTAAAAGTATTCGCAAACTATTTAACTTTATTCATCTGCCATTTCTAAATTTTAACATGAAATATCTTCAATTCAGGAGCGATAATTACTCATATTATATGAGTAAACATAATAACATCACAAAGCTGCTTTCGTCTATCGATATTGCCATTTTTAATTTTGTCTGCGGCAGTAGCAACCAATCAGAATCTACCTTCGCATATACTGAAGGTTCGCTCAGATTTGCCAGTCTAGACAATAGGTTATGCATATTGGAAACTGATTAGCGGCTCAGTTCAGCAGACTTATCTAGCAAATCCATGGTTAATACATTAATTAATAATTCCTTTTTTTATCTAGAGTGGTGAAGAAGATGTTAGTCAGTTTGATAGCAAGTTCACTCGACAGACACCAGTTGATTCCCCAGATGATTCTATGCTTAGTGAAAGTGCCAGTAATATATTTCAGGTATCATTCATAATATACTATTATCAATATTATTTAGATCGCTGGGGAGGGAGGGAAAATGGGCTGTTATTAAATTTGTAAATGATTAGCTTTGTAATACAATATACAAATTACCACTATCTGTTAGTATAAGTCAATCAGAAGTATTTATGTCGCATCGCCAACAGTTCCAAGATGGCGTCGTTCGAGAGAGTTGTTTCCCGTGTTAACCCTCCATAAATACATCTTAAAATAACTTTCCATTAAAAAGGTCTTTGTTACTTGGACAATAAAAGTTCACTGCTGCTCTATCAGGGATAAAAAGGAATAAAAACAAAACGCAAATTATGCCTAAAAGTAACCATAATTGTTTTTGTCTCAAGGCGCCATTTTGGAAATATTGTTTTGACAAATAATCCTTTGCGTGCTGGTTGTAAACTGGAACATCTTGCTTTGATGTAATCTTTTAATAAAGACTATTATTATTAGTTATTTTGTGAAAAATAAACTTATTATTATTACATTATTGTTAATGAACTATTATTATTATCAACTATTACAGTGCAAATAATAAACCTGTGAAATAGAGTGCAAATATTATACCCATGAAACAAGTAGTACTAATTAGTACTAAATAGTACTAATTAAACAATAGAAAACAATATAATTAGCATAAAATATCATTATTTAGTACTATTTATGTTGCACACTTTTAATGTTTGTACTCTATTTAGCTGTGCAATTTTATGCTAATTGTATTGTTTTCTATAGTTTAATTAGTACTAATTAGCATATTTGTGTCGCTGTTATTTTATTTGCACTCTATTATTATTATTATTATTATTATTATTATTGTTGTTGTTATTATTATTATTATTATTGTTATTATTATTATTATTATTATTATTATTAGAGATATAGTTATTTTCTGAAAAATGAAATATCTGATGTTAAATATTTTTAAATTCTCTAGGGGTTCACTTATGTTGCTCCATCAATTTTGGACACATTATCAAAGTCAGATTACCCACCCTTAGCATGGAAAGTAAGGTTTGTGACTACAAATAGTCTTTTAAATATTATGTCAATGGTAAACTAGTACAAAATAGTCCTTATTATGCACATTGAGGTTCATTTTAATCTTCCATCTTAATGCAATTTCTGTTAATGTCAAATTATTTTTACTTTACTTAGACTACTAAACTTTATTTAGCATTTTAACCTTTGTTAAGCATTGTCAAGGAATTGAATCTATTTTTAGCTGTTCAACAATAAATATTTATTATTCACTTTAAAGGTTTCAGTTAATAGCTTTATATACATTTACATACATGCCAACTCTCCTGGCTTAACTACCCTAGTAAAAAAATTTCCGGAATTCCAGCGGAATACCGACCGGGATTTACCCGGAATGCCGGTGGAATACCGGCGGAATACCGCCCGGAATACCGGACCACCTGGTATTATTGCCGGCATCCGGCGGTATCCGGACGGAATACCGGCGGAATACCGGCGGAATTCCGGGTAAATACCGGCCTATATTCCGGGTAAATTCCGGTGGAATACCGGCGGAATACCGGCGGAATTCCGGGTAAATACCGGCCTATATTCAGGGTAAATTCCGGTGGAATACCGGTGGAATTCCGGCCGGAATACCCGGAATTATTTCCGGCATTCCGGCGGTATTGAATTCCGGATGAACACAAACTCATTCACGCTAGACTAAAACACATCGAGATAGATCAGAGTACAACACATTTATTTTCAAATATACTTCTGTGCAACAATATACATAAATAACATATGCGTTTTTGCCATGATTTACAAGCTTACAGATGTTATAAATTGAGGAATGAATCACATGGAAAATATTTTGAGTCACGTAGTTGGACGATTGAACTCGCGAAGTTCGCCACATCTTTGCAATGAAGATGACTAGATATCTGAAATAAAAAGAAGCCTTTTAGTTTAAGCTGCAAACTGAAAATGTGAATTTGATGAATTTGACATATTTTTGGTAAAATTAACAGATAAGATTGTAATTTGACCATTTTTGAAGCAAAGTTAAAAGTGACAAGAGATATTCATCGATTTTCCGATTGAAGAATGCAAAAATACTCATTGGAACTTCGGGAAATCAACGGAAAACTTGAAAAATAAACAATCTAAATTTATACTTACTCTATGAACATAATTTCCATCCATGCAAAATGACTTTGGTTGTTTGGTCCGCCTCGGCTCTTTGAAAAGACAAGCAAACTTCCTCTCACGATTTTCTGATAAAAAAGCATAAACATTACAATGACAAATCAAAGACACTTTGAGTAATCAACTTTCATCTTAAAACAATGTAATTTTAAAGTCTACTTACCTCAACAGCATTAAAAAGACTTGATTTTCAGCACACTTTGCAAGTCCATTCAAGAACAAGAAATGGCGAGCTTTTTCACGATTTTCTGATAAAAAATGCACAGATTTCAATGGTAGTTCTGAGCTACATTAACAATAAACAAAGAAAATATGAAATTCATAATTCACTTACTTCAAATAGGTAAAAAGGCCTGATTTAGGGTCTTTTCTCCAGCAGAAAAAACTTTACAAACAGGCAGACTTTGCAAACACACCAGCTTTGACAACTCACCATGCCAAACTTAGCAAACTCCCGCCTCATGTCGTGATGGACCAATCAACAGGCTGCTTTTGATCATGTGACACCCTTGTGCCCTTGGATGACCTTTGGGTTTGTTTGTTTGCCTTGTTCTTTTTTTTATCTCTTTTTTTTTTTTTTTTTCTTTTTTGTATAATCACAATACAATAAAAAGCAATTGTTTTGATATTTTTTGAATTAAATAAAAATAAAAGGATTTTCAAAAATCGATTTTGGGAATTTCTGAATCTGATATATTATAGGGGATCAATTAAGTCATTATAAGAAAACATCAGTTAATGTTTTCTTGACAGTTTTTTAGGGTAGGGAATATTTCCAGCTTCCGGAATAATACTCCGGACATCAGAAAAATATTCCGGACTCTGGAAAAATATTCCGGACTCCGGAAAAATACTCCGGTTTCCGGCCAAATTCCAGATGAATTCCGGATCAAGAAAAACAA
The DNA here is from genome assembly GCA_949775045.1 of Metridium senile. Classification (NCBI taxonomy): domain Eukaryota; kingdom Metazoa; phylum Cnidaria; class Anthozoa; order Actiniaria; family Metridiidae; genus Metridium; species Metridium senile. The sequence goes on from OX459095.1 coordinate 37,111,491, forward strand.
GAATTTTCACTATTTTATTGAAAATAATAAACCATATAACGTTCCTAAGTGCTTTTTTCGAAGTTTTGGAGTTTTACAAAATATTCCGGTTTCCGGAAAAAAAAAATGGTTTCCGGATAAATTCCGGACGGATTCCGGATGAATTCCGGATTAAGAGAAAATTTGGTTTTCATTAATTTTATGAAGACAATCAAACCACAAATCCTTTTTAAATGGTTTTTTGGATGTTTTAGATTTTTTTAAAGGTTTCCGGCCTCCGGAAAAAAATCCATATTCCACCGGAATACCGGCGGAATTCCGTCCGGAATTCCGGGTCCGAATGGAATTCCGCCGGGATTCCGCCGGGATTCCGCCGGGATTCTGCCGGTATTCCGGATTTTTTTTTACTAGGGTAGGAGTCTCAAGATTTTGGAAGTTATCCCTTGGTATCCTATTAAGACCTGAAATCTCAAAGTTTTGTAGAGAAAGGATGAAACCTCATGCTTTTGGACATTAAACCAATGAATCTCATTGATGCAAAGGTTTTTGAGGGCTGAGGATCCACATTTGAGTACCTGACTTAATTGATAGCATAGGCATTTAGTAGCATCATATTATAAGCATTTGGTACAAAATAATGCATTTCTCTAGCTATGTACAACTAGTTAACTGATTATTATTTTTGTAGATCCCCTAGAAAGAATACAGATCCCATGAGGTAAAGTGCACTCAACATAACATAAATTATATCATGTAATCTTCAGTGTAGAGTTTAATCTTTTAATACCCTATACTGTTTTTTTTGAAAGTGTACCCAAACTGGGGTCTTTACCAGTATATTTGTTTTGCACATAATCATGTGACATATATTTAATTCAAGTGATTTTTGTTCCATTAGTCCTGCCAAGGTTGAAGGTGCTGGTGCTAGTCAGTTTGGATTTGATCATTCATGGAAGCCCAACCGTGATGGACCTAATACACATATAAACTCAGATCAAGCCAAAAAGTCTTTGAATTTTCATCCTGGTAATCTAAATGATGTAATTATGAAAAGTGAGCATGGATCTAATGGACCTTTTACTACTGAAGGGGAATTGCAATTTTCATCTTCTTCACATACTGTACCACACTCACAAAATCCCAATATGCCTCTGTCAATGTCATGACGACGGTAGATGTCAGGACTATTATATGGAATATATTTATCAAGTTGGAATGTGATATCTGAGCATATCTACAAATAGCTTATGCTGTAGATTAACACATTTTATTGTCTTTGGAACTTGCAATGGGTAGCTGCCACCCATCTGCCGTGCTTGCACATGAAACAAGTAATATATGGAATTATACAATAATATACATTGTCATTTTATCACTGGTTATGGAAATAGTGACATGGATATCAAGCAATGGAGCATTAAGGAAAATTCAATGACAGAAGAATCCTTATTAACAGATGTTTATGTTCCATCTAAAAGTTGACTGGAATGGGCTTTTACTTTAAGTAGATGACATTATCTAGTACATATTCATTAATGGGTTGTATCGTTGTGTACCTGTTAACAAACAACTAAACTCACAATAAAACTGCCTAAAACAAGGAAAGTACTTTCGGTTTTATAGATTTTTATAGATTACAGTACACAATGACAACACAGGCTTTTGAAAAAATACAATCAATTATATTGAATTATGTACAGTGTGTCCTCTACATGAATTAATATCCCTAAAATAAGATAATAATATGGTTTGCAACATGTTACACATGTAAACCAGAATGATTCAGTTTATATTTGTGATACCAGTTCCAACGTTGAATATATTTAATATTATTTCTATTAATTTATTGTGTACAGGGTTGGGTTCATGTATGAAAACCTTTGGGGATATCATGTAAACATCATAGACTATGAATTTCGGAAATTTAAGGCAAGACCTTATACCTGCCCTTTTGGTCCCCTTTTTGTAATCAACTAATGTGGCTATTAATGCAGTTATCATAATCCATGTGTTTAACCTGCTGTTAACACTGACAAACACTCTGATGTTTAGACAACAAATATTCACAATCAATGTTTATTGGCAGAAGCCAGAACTTTGTTATTTTAGCCTTTGAACTGCAGGGTGCACATACTTCATGAAAATTGCAGTCTAATTGTCACAAACAAAAGTAAGGCAAAGCTAGATTTAACTTTATTTTATTCTAAGTTTTTGATTTGATGTCTCTTACTTAAATGTTTGAAACATTTACATTCTCTGTCTGAGTTAAAGAAACACAATGAAGTCTGATCACAGATTACAGCATTTCTCAGTCACACGTGCACCGCACGCATAAAAAGCACTGCCATAAAACGTGAAGTTGGTGGACGTCAATCAAACTGTGTTTTCAAGACGCATGGTGTTTTTTACTTCAGTCGGGTTGCGAAACATGTCTGAATCTGTCGAAAATCCTCTTCATCGGATTTAGACATTTTTCGGAACCCGACTGAAGTAAAAAAACACTGTGCGTCTTGAAAACACAGTTTGATTGACATCCACCAACTTCACATTTTATAGCGGTGCTTTTTGTGCGTGCGGTGCACGTGTGACTGAGAACTGCTGTAAGTGTATTAACATTTGTAAGTTAGAGATACCTGATCAAAATCTTAAAATTAGACTTATTTGAATCTATCTTTGGTTTATTTTTTTTAAATTCAAATACTTGATTCAAATCACCAAATTTATCATTCAGGCCAATGGCCAACAGTACACCAAAATCCTTCAAAAGGTTCAATATATTGTAGTGTGTTTCTTTGTTCATTTTATTCATTTTATTTTTTACTTATCAGAGGGATTTACATGAGACAGAAACATAAAGTTTAGAAATAGATAGCAGTAAGGCAAAATAGCATTGTGCAACCATTTCACTATTCTTGTCATTAATTCAGTATCATGATAACAGTAAGTGTATAAATTGCATTAAAAAACTCATCAATAATTCATGACCATTTTGTCCAATCCGATGCTCCTCTCTGGTCACAAGGAAAGCATTGTATATCGCATCATCTATGTTTGAAACAGGGAGGAATTTGAATGTGGCCCAAGGGAATGATGGTGTAGAATAGAAGAACAATGGAATGCAATTAACAAACATGAAGCATTATATAATGGCACATGTGTCATTATATAATGCTTCATGTCCATAATTCAGATATTACCCTCCCCCTCATCTCTACTAGTCAACATTAGACTTAATAATTTACTTTTAGATTTCCAATGCCAGGATTCTAAACCAAGGTATTCTGCATGGCTGTATCTGCGCTTTAATCCATTATACTACTGAGTAAAATGATGACAAGTTTGCAACAACAAAAACGTGTTAAAATCATCAGTTCATTAGCATTCAAGTAAGTTGCCATTCCTCTATTATTACTGTAGGTGATTTCCCAAATGCAATCAACCTTCCTTTTTCTTTTGTTTCATCGATATTGGACAAAATGATCATGAATTACTAATGAGTTTTACAAGTCATTCAAAAAACTTGCAGCATATGTTTTATCAGGTATAAAATCCCTTGGGCTTCGCCCTCTGGATTTTTTACCTGATAAAACACTGCTGCTTGTTTTATAGATAGTAATTATCATATTGTGCATTACGCTTTAGTTGTTACAGTTTGATTAGTTGAGTGTATTAAATGTTGCAAAGTCATGTCCATTTCTTCTGTTGCTGAAACAAGTGCTCCTATTGTTTTATAAATTAAAATATCTTTAAAGAGAAAACATGCATATGTTTGAGAAAGGGTGTTTCTTCCGCAGGCATCTCATATCTCTTTTCATCGGGTTCCGTGTGGTGAGGAAAAAAATGAGTGGGGGAGGGGCGAGAAAGAACAAACTCCATGTTTTTTTCTCTCCCTCACTCGTCCCCAATTCTTCCCTGACAAATATTTCAACAAAGGAATCCCTATGGAGTAGCCTGCGCAGGAGGCTAGCGCCATACGTATTGTGGATATTACTAGAGCAAAACATGCCACTGTATTTTTCATTATAATGTATATTGTGTGACTCAAAAACTAATACTATAACACTCTAAATAGTTATGATTCAGGGTGTGTACTCTATTCTGCACTAGCTAGTGTTTTTTAAAAGGCATATTTGAATGTAATACCGTAATATGTAAATGTAATATATTTGATGTGTATCACGGTTGTTAAATCCCTTTTCTATTTTATAAGTATTTATACACTAATATGTTCAGTACATGTACATATTTAGTATGAATTAGCTCCAGTGTTAAGCCAGAATTAAATACAGGTCCAATACATTACAACAAGTACACATTAAATACAATCATGTCAAATACATATTACAGCGCGACGCACAAAAATATGACCACTTTTGATATATTTGCAAACTTCTATGCACTTTATGACTTTATGCTGCGAAACAAGCTTTTACACGCCTTATTCGGTAAATTCAGACAACTTCACATCAAATGCATCTGTTTAAAATACAAACTCCCTTGCATAGAAGTATGCAAATACATTAAATGTGGTCATACTTTTCGCATCGCGCTGTAAGTATACAGTTGAGACCAAATTAATTAAGTATAAGTTGAGTATAAAACATTTTTCTAAGGGTTAGTCCATTCAAATACAGGGTACGAAGCCAGATGGCACTATCCACCGGATAAAACCTATACAAATTCTATACACTGGATAACTTTATCCAAGCTTCCTACAACTGACCATTCAGCTGTTTAGCCTCTGTCTCAAGCTAGGAGCTAAAGGGAGTGGGTACTTGTCTTGGTTTGGATGTTAAGTCGGAGGTCTGTGATTTGACCCTATTTAAAGACCTACAATCACTAATAATTATCAGCATGCTTTGCATTGTTTATTTTGATTTGGAAATTTTAATTCATCTGTCAGTCTTATTAGAGAAAACAAAAAACTTAACAATTAAGTAAGAGCGTAAATACCCACTCTCATTGTAAAAGATATCAAAATGTTTGAATGTGCAGTTTTCATTGTCCACAGAATTCAGTCAATGTGGTGGTAAGTGACCATGGATCTTTAAAACACCCAAAAGTAAAAAATCCATACCATATTCAAAAATCCCAGAGGGGGGGGGGGGGGACTCTCTTGAAAATGACCCTAAAAGTACACGCATAAATTAACTCTGATACTGATTTCAGACCCTAAAAGGTACGACAACATTTAAAAATTTTTCAATATATATAATCTTAAGTTTGAAAACGGACCCTAAAAGGTACACTGCCAGTTCGAGACCCTAAAAGGTACGCTAGGGTCTTATTTTTCGACCCTAAAAGATCCGTCAAGCACCCTATCCATTTTCTAAGGGAGTTCCCCCCCCCCCCCCTCGGGTCAAAAATAGACTCTACTTTTCTTTTTTGCAAAAATAATCTTTTTTAAAAAGCATTACCCATATAAGACACACAAAAACACAAATCTTGTTTTCAAATTTATTGATGGAAAGTTCACAACACTGCATCTTAACACCCAGCATGCCTAGATCAAATATCAAACATAAAACTGTTTTCTTCAAATAACTATTCTTTTGCCTTTATAAACATGTTTTTCTGAAACTATTCAAAACAATAATTTACATCAATGTTTATCATGTAGAAATAGCTAATAAACACACACCAATGAAAAACAATTTCAACACATCACTAGCACCATTATTTTGTTGGTGTGCACACAGGATGAGGCATGTCTTAAATATCAACAAACATGAACTTGCTATAATAATTTAAGAATTCTGCATAATTTATATACAAATCTTTATATACACACATATATATATATATATATATTTACATTAAAACATTTATTTCTATTGTTTATAAAAAAAAATTCTATGTTTAGGTCTGTAGAGTTACAGGTGGGCCACTGTAGATATCACTGTCTGTTTCCCATGTTGGCTCATTAGCCATTGGTCTTGGTGGCGCAAAGATATTTGGAAATCTACAATATAAAAATAAATGACAATTAATGTAATATCATTACTCTTTTGAAAAAACTATGTAAAGTTTATTTAAAAAAACTGTGTTATAAATCCAAATGCACTTTTCATACACCGAATCAAAATATAGTGACCAATTTGAATAACTATTGTTCTTGACTCACTAGCCTCTCATTCATGTAAAAACTCCATTGTATTCCATCAAGAACATGAGGCTAGTCAGTCAAGAACAATAGCAGGCCACCATATTTTGATTCAGTCTATGTCACTTCCATAACTACTGTCTCAGCCTATTTGATATTTTCAAAATGACAACCTAAACCAATAAGGTGTGTTTCTATAATTGTCCTGAAATGGGTATCCTGTTTATGACAAAAAGACTCAAATTCCCATACCCTGTTTATGACAAACAATATTTTATGATTTACAGATTTCTACAGATCAATCTCTGTCACTGAGGTACTTAAGGTGATAAACAGTCTTGATACTAAAAAAGCATCTGGACCTGACGATATACCAGCAACTCTACTAAAGGAAACTGCGTCTGAGATTAGCCCGTCCATCTGTCGCTTATTTAATCTGTCTTTGACCACTGGGATTGTACCCTCAAACTGGAAAAAAGCTAACATTACACCTGTTTTTAAAAAAGAAGACCCATCTCTAACACTGAATTACAGACCTATCTCTCTACTCTGCATCCTCTCGAAAGTTCTTGAACGCTGCATATTCAACCACTGCTATCCACATTTCTCCCCTCAACTATACCATCTACAACATGGTTTCTTGAAGGGACGCTCAACAACGACACAGCTAATAGAAGTCTACCACGATATATTCGACGCATGTGCAGGAGGGAAAGAAGTGGATGCAATACACTTAGATCTATCAAAAGCTTTCGACAGGGTGCCACATCATCTTCTATTACAAAAATTACAACGACACGGAATTTCAGGTCCATTATTCAATTGGTTTGGTAATTATCTGACGGATAGACTCCAACGTGTTGTCATTAACGGTGCATCATCCAATTGGCTCAAAGTTACATCTGGAGTCCCCCAGGGGTCTATATTAGGTCCACTTTTGTTCATAGTATACGTTAATGACATGCCATCCTGCCTTTCGTGCAATTCTAACATCGCTCTGTTTGCTGATGACACAAAAATGTACAGAGCTATGGACACTGTAAGTTCCCAACATCACTTACAGCAAGATCTGACCAACTTACATAATTGGAGCCTTACATGGAAAATGGCATTCAACACTGACAAATGCAAAACGTTACACATGTCAAAGAAAAGGAAAAAAGATGATGTCAATATCAATAAGTATTTCCTTGGTCAACACGAGCTTGCAAATGTGTCGCACACTAAAGACCTGGGTATAACAATCTCTGACGATCTACAGTGGACAACCCATATTGAACAAATTACCAGCAAAGCCAATAGAACCCTTGGTCTGGTTAAACGCGTTTGCGGTCGAGAGCTTTCTGATCACTCAACTAGAAAACTACTTTACTGTTCCCTGGTACGTCCGCAACTGGAGTACTGCTCAAGCCTGTGGTCCCCGCACACTGCAAAACACAAAAGACTGCTCGAAAACGTACAAAGACGTGCTACAAAATTCATACTAAATTACCCTAAAGATGTGTCCTATGCTGACCGACTGCGAACTCTCAACATACTTCCTTTGGAATACAGACGGGACATCACAGACCTAACTCAATTCCTCAAGTTCCATACGGGAACTATGGACATAGACTTAAGCAAATATATCACTCCTATCTATTCAAAATACAAGACCCGAAATTATGATCCAAATAATTATCGTATGATTAGCTCACACAAACAAAACTACTATATGTGTTCCTTTTTCCCAAGAGTCTTAAAGCTCTGGAACAATTTGCCATCACATTTCAAGAATCTCCACTTGAAACAGTTCAAAGAACACCTACACAATATGTATTATAAAGAACTGCAAATGTACCAGCCACCATAAACTGTCTTTAACCTTGGCTGTTTTCCCTTGTATTTATTTTTGTAATTTCGTTCAGTAATTGGCGTAAGCTGTCATTCATACAGCTTATTATCTGTATTTTATTATACCTTTCCGTTATATCTTATTTCTTAGGGGATATTGCCAAGCAATTGGGGCCCTGCCCTGTGTCTCTATCCCTGCCATTGTGGCAAATTGATTAAAATAAAATAAAAAAATAAAAAATTTCTACTTAATGTATGCTTGGTCTCTGATATCATAACAGTTGAAGTATCAAAGGAGTAACTCCACTTTCTGAAGCATGAAGCAACTCAGAGTATTTCTACTCCCAAAAGAAAAGGGTTGCTTCAAGCAGTTGTCAAGAAGTTGTCAGACTTATAGTTAGTGATAAAAGGATTGCATACCTTGACTGTGATACTAGCTCAGAATGATGTATTCTTTGTCTTAGTAAGGTGGAGTTGGGTGCTCTTGCTTGGACTAAAGCTGTTAATGTTTTTTGGTTTCTAGCAAAATAACCAGGTTGGCTTGCTTCCATTCCTCCTGACAGCCTCACCATTGGATTAGAGCCATCAACCATATAGCCACTCACTGGGATTGTAGAATGAGAAGACCCCTTCAAAGCTGGCAGATTTGGGATATTTGACAAGGAATTGGATGAATGATGTTCAAGTTGAAACTGTTTCTTTTGCTTTCGCCTGGCATCCTTTGTAGCTTTCCAGTTGATTAGAAAACGTTTAGCTGTATCATTGATTTCTTTTCCATCAAGCATAACTGTTAAAGAAAAATTAGTGATTTAATAACTACAACTAATTTTAATAAATAAAACAATGAATGCCATAAGGGGAATGTGGAGTTCAGACTTTTTTTTTCTTAAAAACTCTTGGTTCGACTCCAGTTAACTGTATGTAATTACTCACCTAAAGAATTTGACATTACAATCACTCTATCCCTGTATTTTTTCTTTACACAGAATGGGTTTCCAGATGACTCTAGTCTCCACAACGATGGCCAACAAGCAAGAACTCTGGACAATTCTTTCATGTCGTATAAATGATTATTTTCAACAAAGAACTGTGTCATATTTTTCAGTGACTTTAGCTCATCCAATGAATCAATATTGTTTTCTGATATGTTCAGCACGCACAAACATTTCTAAAAATAAAAAAAGTACAGGTTAATGAAAAGAAAATGAATGTTGATCATTACACATAATATCATCCAAAGTGAAAGTCATCTTCAGGTAGTGAACTCTCAAGGTGAATATTTCTACAACCATTGTCCAAACATCAGGCACTGTATATTATAGCATAGATAAGTTATAACCATGCTCTGATTGGCTATTTAGCTATGAACAAAAAATGTATGGAGCACACTACCATTACTTTTTTCAAACAATATAGGCCTTAGATATATAGAACACGTTCTGATTAGACGCTAACGCAACTTCATTTTTGAGAGTGTGCACAATCAATGACCAGGTTTTTTGTTATTTTAACATTTCATGCACACTAAGTAGTCAGTTTTGAGAAAAGGTACACAACAAACATGTTCTGTAGGGTAAATGTACTGAAGAACTTTTCTAAACTTTTCTGAGCCATTTGTTCTATAGCACAAGTCACTTTCTTTTGATGAAGCTCAAAAGAAAAATAGTTTTTCATTACTATGAGAACTTTTTGTCTATATGTTGTAAAAGCAATGGTCAATGGTTTAGCTGTGTGTAAATCTATTTATGGATGCACTTGGATAGTTGGGAGAGCACTCAGATAGATAGAGTTCGGCTTTGTCTCGACCAACTCTTACACTACATTAACTTCTTGTTCTCCCAACTATCAGTGTGCATCCATACATAGATTTATGCACACTAAGCGTTGGCTATTCCTTAAATACAACAGTCTTTATCAAAACTGCATACCAGTCCCAATTTACAATTTCAACTCATCAACATGTAGTTAGCTGTTTATCAAATTACTTACTGACAAACATTCCAGTGATCTTGGTTCAAATAGAAGTTTTTCTCCTGGTGGAAGTCTTTGTTTTTCAACATGAAGTTCTCGTAAATTTTCCAGCTTTTCAAGCCCTTCAATTACTGTGATTGCATTATTGCCAAGGTACCTATTTAAACAACAGTTTCATATAAATATAAAAACTTTTTATAATAACTCTGCTTTTAACTGAATGACTATTGAATTAAATCAGACAACAACATGTATGATACACATAAAATACACACATCCCACACAAAGCTACTGGAAAACATGTGAACTTAATACACTATATCATAAGCGAGCAAAACTAAAATAATTAGATTTGGGTTTTTTTTTGGATGATAAATTCTTTTATATGCCACAACATCACTTCTTGGGTGGTGTACGGTTTATCTTCAAAATTGGTAAATAAATATATTAAAGTGTTTTCTTTGAAACAATTACACAGTATACTATAAAAAAGATGTCAACATTTTACAGCAGACAAAAATATATTTATTATAACATAGATAAGTTATAACACATGTTCCGATTGGAGCACATGTGTCTAGCTAGGTTATAAAAGTAATGGTCAATGCTGCCTTTTTGCTCTCCCAACTATCTCCATGCTTCATTAAATAGATTTACACATACTATGCTAAGCATTGACCATTCCTTAGTTTTACAATATTGAATCTGGCATTACGACTTACAGTTTTGATAGCCTTTTGCATTGGTCCAAACCTTCTATTCTTGTTAGTTTATTGTTTTGCAAGTACAGGTGAGTCAAGTTTGTGGCAAAACCAAGATTTCTAATTCTTGCAATGTGGTTGTCATAGAGATATAACACTGATAGATTTTTGCAAGCTGATAGATTGTCCTGAAAGGGAATAGATATGAAATGATATTTAAATCATATAACATTTACTAACTTATAACACCATAGTAAGAAATATGTAAGAAGCAAAACTCAATGATTGGTTTACACAACTGTACTAAGCATTTCTACTTGTTAAAGTAAGTCATAAAAATTATAAAGATGTGTATTTAAGATAAATAATATGTAAATCATTTTAACAAATGTAGGCTTACAAAGAAAACAATGTATATGATGGAGTGTAGAATACTTTACTAAGTACATGATACAAATCATATCGTCTACAATGTTCGTATGTTTGGTCGATCTTTTCTACTATACCGGGCACTATAACTTGGTGAACTCTTTAAATACTATTAGGATATAAGCTTAGTGAAATTCATCTTGTAATCTTATTAAACATTTGTTACATCGTCTCCATCAGCGAATAAATCAACTATATATTTCAAGGGAACTTTTATAAAGGAAAGACTCGTATCGTACTCACAATTTCATCAAGCCCTTTTTCTGCGAAGTATAAATGTGTCAGCCGTTTGAGATAATGCTGTAAAGTTTCGTCCCTTTTTTTCTTTGTATGACTCGGACATTTAGCAAGCATTTCCAATGTGATTTTTCCCATAATGGAGAGATTTATAGAGTCCGAATGACAAAAAAGCACTGTCAATGTTCTCGCAACGGTACAAAATAGCAAGAAAAGCAGTAGTCATGTGATAAAAACATACTTGCTGTCATGGAGACAATAAAAACAGACCCAATCCCCCAACAAATATCTACAACACAGGCTACCCAAGTTGAAAACAAAATAACTTTTACAAATAAAAATAATCAATTAAAACCAACTTTTTTTAAAAAAACCCTCGAACCAAGATTGTGTAAGATTAATTAGTTAGTCTAGGAGAAAACCAAATAATACAACATGAAATAACACGACTGAGTCTCGTCTTTCCTGGCTAGTCTCCAGGCTTCTCTCCAAGGAAGCAATATTAACCACAGGAAGCCCAAGCTCACGAGACATCTGGTCTGCCTGGTGTTGGTTAGCCCTAATATACAATTGTTTGGAAAGACTGTATTGTTTTTTAAACCAATCCTAAACGATGTTTTAAATTGGTGAAGAATGTTATAGGGAGACTTAAGACGTTCGATGTTTTTTAATTCCAAATATCAATAACTCTAATCAGAAGAACTTTGCTTATACACTTTAATAAGAAAACTAGCGAATACAAATTAGGACGTTTCGTTGTCATCGCGACAACATTATCAAGTAAATGATGGTGCACAGACAGAAATATATATAGTGGTCCACTGTCGCGATGACAACGAAACGTCGTAATTTGCTGATTCGCTAGTTTTCTTAAAAATATCAATAAAATTTAATAAAGCACTCTCAGTAATATTTTCAGTCGTTACTCTGTGAAGATTTGAAGAGGACTAAACAAGTTACGGGTAGTTCGTTCTAAAGACCGAACACAATTATTATTCATTAAAAATATTTCTCCGTTTCTGATTGGTCTATTATATGGATTGAGAAGGCCTTATGTACGTAGCTTTGATAATTTCGTCGATCTTACACGAATTAGGGCGAGGCGCGCAAAGCATCAGGGTCGATAGTGGTGCTTTGACTAAAAAAATTATTGGACGACTTACGTCACACGCAGAGAGAGGGGAAATGGCATGGCTGCCTCTAATCCAGGACGGTTTCCCTCAATGGGAGAAATAGCCGCATTATTGCAAGGAAAATATAAAGATAGAGATAAAAAATATTGATTCTAGTCAGTTTCGATGTATTGAACTATCATTGAAGAAGCACCGTTTTGGTTTGGATATATATAACTGGAGCTAAAACTATTTTGAATGAATAATAATAAAAAATTTAATTCGGCTTGCGTATGATATGAAAATTACGCAAACCTCGGAGGGTGTCATCTGCGCAGCCTACAGCTTCGGCAGATAACACCCTCCTTGGTTTGCATACTTCAGTTTTTCATATCATACTCAGCCTCATCCAATAATTACTTAATAAAACAGATAGTGGACGAACTGTATATCATACTGGGCGCGTGTGGAGGGGGACCATATATATGCATTTATTGCAAAGAGAATAAACTTTTTTTTTTCCTTTCAAGTTTCAAGTTTCAATTTGGCTTCAACAGGGTATGGATTTGTTTTATCTAGAGCGTCTTCAATACGGTGTCAGATTTTGATACCTTAGCATGTTCATAACCCTGGTACGGGGAGGGGGGGATGGGGGCTTTGTCCTTTTGCGGTCCTTTCAGGGTTCTCGTTCAAAAGTCAATGACGTAACATAACTTTGCCTGTAAGGATCATTTTTACTTGGCTTTGTTGATAAAAACCTTAGCTATGGAGAACAACACACAGTCTGGTACCTTTACAGGGATTGAAATTAAAAGGATTTGACAGTTCTCTTAATTTATGCGTACCTTTCAGGTTTCATTTGCGAAATCGACCGCCAATCACCCTTATAAACAAGCCAGCCTTGTTGAAATTAGCTATAACTTTATTTACTGATAAGTATTTATACATCTAATTTTGATTTTTGCGGTAAAAGTACCATTACAATTCCTGTAAATCATTTTTTTAATAAATCATTTTTTTTTAAATCGAGACATTATTCTGTATATAATAATACACGACCAAATTTCATCCTTGAGTTGCAAGTTTTCTTGACAAGGAAATGTGCTGGTGTAGATGGAGAGAACAACACAATTGTCCCAGACAAAGAACAAATGGATGCCGACTGAATAAATGAATGAATCTAGGAATGACAGACTTTCTTTCCATCACCGTCTACTATACTAATGCGTTAAAGTTGGCTCATTCGTTTGTGTGTTTTGCAGTAAGCTGTATGATTAGTAAAACATTCACGTAATAACAATACACGCGAGCATTCATATTAAGATATGGAATGCATGCGTCTTATCTAGGATCCCCAAAAGCAATAATACCTCCCATTCTACAAAGCTAAACACCACCACAAGAAAGGATGCCGGTTGTTTATGGTTACTGAGTTCAACGGTTACATTAGAGGAAACAATCCTTTGGTTATCCTTGAGGAGGGAAGGCGGGGGAGAAAGTGTTTAATTGCTATAAGGGTCGCGGAAAGGCAGAGCTGCAATATCCGGTAATAAGTACCCATAGACGATTTTATCATAGTAGAGGGAACTAACTATGATTTTGTTGAATGGGAATGTTGAAGCCGTTTGCCACCCCATTTCAACATTGTTGATCCCGTTTGCCCCCTACGTTCAACATCGTTCAACTACCATTCTACAGCGTTCAACAAAATCGAACCAATGTTGAAGGAAATGTTAAAACCGTTTGCCCGGGCCTTTTAAGGCTCCTTAAAAATGCTCGCGTGTATTGTTATTACGTGATTGTTTTACTATTCGAGCACAGCATTAAAGAAAACAAAAACCGTTCACAACAACAGTGACAAAAAAAAATTAGTGCAAGCAAGCTTCAATTTTTATAAGAACAACATTATACTGAGGAGTATATGGCCAGAACACAAACAAATCTCAAGGCAAGAGTACCCCTGATGTTTTCACCTTTATCAAGTGTATACACCCTTTCCGAGAAACTTTGTCATCCGTGAAGTGAAAAGCCTACAAGCTAGTAGCACAGGGGATTATGGGTTACCTATGTATACTTTATTAGAACGCAAGGATTTCATGGCCACATTGCTACACTTGTCAATACGTTATTGAGAAATGTCCGTTCTGACTTATCAAACAACAAGAAAGGCGTTCCGAATGCACATTTAGTTTCCGAATTGACCCATGATCCTTTGCGCCACTAGCTTGTGTGCTTTTCACGGGTGACAAACTTTCTCGGAAAGTTAAAAAATACCAATGCAAGAAATGCCAATTTTCTTGATTTTGATACCCTAACAGATACCAAATCGCTGATTTTTACACCTGAAAGATGTGACAACTGAATGTAATTATTTGTGGAAAAATAAAGTTTTATGCTGCAAAAGAAATATTTCTCTGTTATTGTAAACTTTATATTGTAACGCTGTGGTGAGAATGGGAAATGGTGGTAGTTATATTTGTTCGGGTTCCCTGTGCATTACTGTTGCTACAATAAATATTGTGTCAAGAATGGCGCTAAGAATGGTGTCAGTCTGATCAGTTGGTTTTTATTGTTTTGCCAGCATTTAGCCAGTACATTTACCCTCCAAGTCCCCCCTAAATGATCATAACAACTTGTTATAGTGGTAGTGCGCGCATTCGTCAAACTATAAATGATAGCAGTAATATTACTATACTCAAATCTGTGTTCACAAAACATGCTTTATTTAAGAAGACCTTTTTCTGTAAACATATTAACTGGCAATTAGTTTTCACAAAAATACACCAAATCGAAATATGGCGGCCTATTTGAATAACAATTCTTCTTGACTGCCCAGCCTCGCATACATGTGAAAACTCTATTGTTTTCCAACATGAACACGAGGCTAAACAGTCAAGAACAATAAGTCTACGCCATATTTCGATTCGGTCTATAAGGTGTTGAAGCATGCCTCAACCATTAACATATTGTATTTTTATTATTTAATGTTAGCTTTGTGTATACCTTAAAATACTGTTAATCATGTTTTTGCAGCTCACTTGTAATTTAAAAATATTATTTGTTTATTAATATCACTCACAGCAAATGTCCTAATATTCACCACCTATTTGTCATATTAGACTAACACTGTTTTGGTCTTTTCTAATGTCCCACAAATCAAGTCCCTCACAATGCCACGCAAACTAGGACAGTATATCATAGTTGTGTAATATTCATTTTTTCGGTGAGACATTTGAAGAGCTTTCTTTCAAACCAGTTAAAATCCCCATTAATTGAGAAATATCTTGAGAAACTGAGACCTGCAATTTCAATAACATTATATTTACAAATAGATTTAAAGCGTTTTGTTATGTAGGTATCATTGTAATGCTATCGTAATGTAGAAAATATTTTTTTTTAAATGTCAATAATAATTCGACTGTCTTACGTGTAACTATAGGGAAATAATGGAAATAACAGTAACAGAACAACCTAATGAAATCTAAATACAAATTCGATAATATTTTTTTGGTGAAAATTCCATGTACAAAACAATAATTATTTTTTAGCACAAGAAAATAATATTTGAAAAGAGATTGGAAGCATTGTGATACACTTCTGATTAGCGGGTAAGTAATATCAAAATAATTATAAGCAGAGGAGAAGGATGAGAAATGACAACAATAATCACAGCACAGCAATAATCACAACACAACAATAATCACAGCACAACAATAATCACAGCACAACAATAATCACAGCACAACAATAATCACAGCACAACAACAATCACAGCACAACAACAATCACAGCACAACAATAATCACAACAACAATAATCACAACACAACAATAATCACAGCACAACAATAATCACAGCACAACAATAATCACAGCACAACAATAATCACAGCACAACAAAAATCACAACACAACAATAATCACAGCACAACAATAATCACAGCACAACAATAATCACAGCACAACAATAATCACAGCACAACAACAATCACAGCACAACAATAATCACAACAACAATAATCACAACACAACAATAATCACAGCACAACAATAATCACAGCACAACAATAATCACAGCACAACAATAATCACAGCACAACAAAAATCACAACACAACAATAATCACAACACAACAATAATCACAGCACAACAATCACAACACAACAATAATCACAACACAACAAAAATCACAACACAACAAAAATCACAACACAACAATAGTCACAACACAACAATAGTCACAACACAACAATAATCACAACACAACAATAACCACAACACAATGAAAATACCAACAATAACAAAATTGACATCACTATCAAGTGGTTCCCTTACCTCACTACTATCAGAATCCTTTGAGTGGCCTGCGCCCTTCATTTCATTACCAGCCAACTCATTTAACTAGAAAAATATTCAAATGAGTTATATAATAATTTAATTAATTTGAATTAGAAAAAAAGGAAAATAGTCTTGTTTAAATAAAAATATAGTGAACACAAATATTAAATTTGAATTGATTTATTGCTTACAACATGACTAAGAAATTGAGAGATACTACATTTGCATAGAAAAATATAGAGAATAACTAGTGTCGGCTGCATCAGTGTTTACAGCAGTTCTCAGTCACATGTGCACCGCTTGCATAAAAAGCATCGCTATAAAACGTGAAGTTGGTGGATGTCAATCAAACTGTGTTTACAAGACACATGGTGTTTTCACTTCAGTCGGGTTGCGAAACATGTCTGAATCTGGAAGCTGAATTCCCACAATAACGTTTTTGTTGGATTCAGACATGTTTCGCAGCCCGACTGAAGTAAAAACACCATGCGCCTGGTAAACACAGTTTGATTGACGTCCACCAACTTCATGTTTTATAGCGATGGTTTTTATGTGAGGGGTGCACGTGTGACTGAGAACTGCTGTAATAAATATGATAGTCAATAATATGACATTTGTAACACTGTAAAAGATGATGCTTCGCTTTACTGACATTTTGACCTGTAGCCTTTCATCAGAAGGATTACAGCTCGGAACTTCAGTAAAGTTTTATTTTATGGTCTATCTAATAAATTATAGTTCACTTTGAACTTTTTGTTTTCTGCTCACCCTTTTCTGCATTGCCACTGCTTGGCCTGTACAATGCTTGAGGTAATCTGAGCTTTCCTTGGTACGTGGATCTGCATCTCCATACTAGATACAAATACATTGTATCAATAAATCATAGTATAATGGTTTTCAATAGTAAAATAAATGATATTGAACCAATCAAGGTGCAGGATTGCAGAAAAATTAGGGAAAGTAAGAGAAATGGCCGATAACTATTACTTTGTTTCTGCATCTTAGAGATTGAACCAATGTTAATTTAAGTGTTTATGTATTTACCTTGGATTTATAGACACCATATGCTGACTTCTCATTGTTAAGAGCACCACGATAGTCATAGACACAAGCCTTTGCACGAGCTAAAAGATGAAAGCTGTGGACAAGAATGAATAAATATCTATTAGTAATTAAATAGGGACTGTTGGAAAAATAACATTTTATCTAATTAACTTAATTTAATTTAAAACCAGTCTAATTCAAAATCTACAAGGTAAATCCTTCAGAGCAAGCTAGCCAATTAGCACTAAGTTAACATGCACAACTTGTTACCATCACCCCAATAGGTGATGAGTCATTCCTTCAAAGAAGGTTTTTAAAGCAAACAGGTTCTGTATAGAGATGAGTACCGGTATCTAGTGTTGCCAGGGAACTGGAAACTTTGTGATGACATGGAATGTTCACAAGATGTTTAATGGTGGTATAGCTTGCTTACCTCATGGCAGTGTGTATGCTTGAGCTTCCATGGTATCTGTGAACAGAAATCAAATATGATTAAAGTATAGCTGCATCATTAATAAAACTTATTAATATATATCAAAATTAGTGGATAGTAAATACCAGGTAACATTTGATGAAAATGATATATTATTTGTAATTACCAACATAACAAAAGATTATATATTATCAGCCACTCATATTGTATATATTACATACAATTTAGTGCTAATTAGACAGTTGAAAACAATATAATTTGAATAATTTTGCACATTTTCAAGGGTATTATTATTACAATCTATTGTTTGCACTCTACCATGTCACTATTTGACTTTTGTCATTTAGAATACTCTTACTTAATATTCATTTTGTGATGTATAGTACAAACATTAGAAGCGTGCAACATAAATAGTTTTAAATAGTGATGTTTTATGCTAATTCTATTATTGTTTTATTAGCACTATTTAGTACTAATATTAGTACTACTTGTTTCACAGGTATAATATTTGTACTCTACCCCACTATGTTTGTTAATAATAATGTTTCAATTGGAATGTACGTTTTTTGATTTTTTTTTTTTAATTTAGCAAGAACTTGTACCTAATTGATATGTTTTTGAACACAATTTTTCCCCTTTCCTAGAACTTTGTCAACTGTGAAGTGGAGCCTTGTGGCACAGGGGAATATGGGTAATATATACATTACTAGAATGCAGGCATTTAGTGGCTACATCAACACACTGATGTGTTATTGAAAAATGATTACACACCAAATCAAAATATGTCAGCCAACTTGAATAACAATTCTTTGTGACTGGCCAGCCTTGCATACTGTCATGTGAAAACACTATTGTGTTCCAGTAGTCAGTCAAGAACAATAGAAGGTCGCCATATTTCGATTCAGTCTATAGACAACAAGAAAGGTGTACCAAATGCACATTCTTATAAAGGGTATAACGACTGCAAAATTTTGTACTTACTTCAACTGAACATCAAGAGCTTTCTCCATGAACTTCTCTGATATTTTAAATTCCCGCTGACCATGAAGCATGAGTCCAATATTACTCTAGAAAAAATAGACCAGCATTTCTATAATATGATGTGTAATGGAAAGTGCTTTTTAGATATATATAAATATGGAAAATACAGAAAAAATACTGTATTTACTGAAATAAGCGCCAACCCCCAAATAATAAGCACTGCATTTTAAAGCTATAATATTTCTCTAGAAAAGTATAGGAAATAATCCATCCAAAATATGCTATGAATAAATTGATAACAAAAGGAGAAATACCAACATCCTTTGCAGGGTTCAGTGTGTGGACTTTGGCTGAGACAACAATTTTTGAAATAGGTGTACACATATTTGGATGTTTAACCTTTGTCAGAGTAAAAGAGGCTAATTGGATCTATAACAATATCAAAGCCCATACTGTACTTACATCAAAAGTTGCCATGTCAGGATGGCCTTCTCCAAATACCAATACAACTAAGTATCTTACTCTGTACATCAGTTTTAGAGCTACAGAAACCATACCACAATTATGGCAGTACAATGCTAAGTGAACCTAAAAAGAAAACACAAACTCAATACTGAAAACTAAATATTTTTCTTGAATAATTGACTTGAATAATTGAATAATTTGAACCTTTCACTACATAACTAGCCTTTTAAAAATTTGCTGGTTATTTTGACTCCATACTTTGGGTAACCATGGAAACCACTGGTGCTATGTAATATTGAGGGTATAAGCGCTCAGGTAATTGCATTTCTAGTTCATATCATGGCTTTGTTAGATAATTACAACATTCCATCTGTTAGCACTTTGAGGCACAAAATAGTTGTCCACAAGTGAAACCTTTATCTCAATGGATTGTATACACCCTTTCCAAGAAACTTTGTCACCCGTGAAATGAAAAGCCTACAAGCTAGTAGTGCAGGGGATTATGGGTCACCTATATATACTTAATTAGAACGCAGGGATTTCACAGCCACATTGCTACACTTGTCAATATGTTATTGAGAAATGTCCATTTTGACAAGAAAGGTGTTCCGAATGCACATTTAGATTCTGAACTGATCCATGATCCTTTGTGCCACTAGCTTGTGTGCTTTTCACGGGTGACAAACTTTCTCGGAATGCGTGTATGCTCATTAATTAATAACAAGTGTATGAAGAATATACATCAAACACTATAGGTAATCTAAGTGTTTACAAATGTTGGTATTGCGATGCTAATTTAGCAACCATTTTTACAACACATTTTCTTTTTCTAATAACAATGGTTGGTTGGCAAAACCATAACAAAATATATCACTATATGTCAACCTATTGATGCTCTGGTTGAATGACAACCACTGTGAAATGGTCTATTGCAAATTTGGCCATATACTTGAAAGTGTTCAATTAATGTACTTACATAGGCAATAATTGTGTCAGGATGATCCACTCCAAGAACACGTTCACACACAATGACTGCCTTTTTCTGATACGCAACAGCCTAAACAAATAGAACAGCAGACCAATTAATATTAATATATGAGATAAATATCCATATCTTGGGACACGATCATCACATATTTAAAAGAAATATGCCCCATATCAATAATTTCTACAGTTCAATATTGTTATAATGTTCAAATCAACCACATGCAACAGTATAAGTAGTTTACACTTCACTTTTCCTTCTTGCTCAAAATGGATAAAACAGATATTAAAATTAATTAACAATTAATATAAAGTTTTCCAATAATTGTGTGAGGAATTGGGCATTTTTTTTATTGTATTTTCATTCTCATGTGATCTTTAGGGACATCAAATGATGCCTTCCCAGTATACAAATAAGATTGACAACCAGAACACATGGATTTCCATAATGCTTATAAGACAATAGTGTAAAACACTTTATAAAATAACAATTACAAATATTTTGCATGCACAGCACACAGCACGTGCATTCGCATGTTGATAAAGTTGTAAAAGACTTGCTTTCTGTGCTGTATGCAGTTGTATAGCACTTGGAGATTGTCACAACAATCAAGTAATGTGAAGCACTCTGTTCCTGTCAATCCCTTTATGCTGTGCACACAGCACGCATGCATGTTTTCTATTTGTTCAAGACAGTACCTGTACTGAATCCTCTGCAAGATAGTGCAACCTTGCTATAGACCTGAAAAATAAACTATTCATTAAGACTAACAAGTTGAATAAAATGCAATTAGCTTAAAATGATAATAATAAATAACAACTTTTTGAACGTCTCAATCTTCTACCTGGACGCAGTGCACCCTACTAATCAGGGAGACTCACTCACACTCACTACCTCTACGTTTAATATTTTGCACACAACTCGGCTCACATGTTCATTTTTCCTGAGGGAGGAAAACCGGTAAACCTGAGAAAAACCCTTGTGGCACAGGAAAGAAGAACATCAAGCAAACTCAACTAACATATAATCCATGCCTGAGCCAAGACTCAAACCTGGACCACAGCAGTGAGAGGCCAGTGCTCTCACTGCTAGGCCACCCATGCCACTCACAAAGCTTACAACAAGCTTACAACAAAATTGCTAAATTACAAGCTTGGTTTTGCATCTCAGCATATGTTACAAGATATGACTTGGCCTTAACTTCACTGACGTCTCAAAAAAAACACCATTATCACTTTCTCTCTCTCTCTTTCAGTTCAGGCAAGGATTCAATGGCAGACATACTGTTACATGTATTTCAAAGCTAAACTTTAGAAGTCATCAAATTGTCATGTTTTCAAACCTGTAACATGTGGCTATTTCTGGATGGAGAGGACCATAGACTTGATGAAACAGGTTTAGTGCTTCCACCATCAACTCATGAGCTTCACCAAGTAGACCTTCAAATTCAAATATACACTTTGTTGAATAGATAATCAACAAGATAAATAAATACAGTATGTGTGTGCAATTCCGGACGGTTTTTAAATAAATTGCCATATCATTTGTTAAATGCATTGTTTAGGAAATATATTTTCCCTGGAGATGAGGTAACATCTGATAAAGATTTATATAAAGTATTGGTCAATTTTAGTGATTTTTAAAAATGTTATGGATATATTTGTGAAGTAGATTGAGTGGTGCAATTCCGGACAGTTGTGTGCAAAGCCGGACACTATTAAAGTAGGTTCTGTTTAATCAATTCTTTGAAGTTATTTCCTAATTTTCGAATGCTTATGATAGATTTTCCATTTCCACAGCCAAATTTGAGATTAAAGCATAAATTTGTGTTAATTACATCATGAATTACGTTGCTTGATTAATACGTTTGAGCACTAAAGTATTTCACACATGAGTAATTGCTTTCGTGCGCTGGATTCTGCAAATGAATATAAATGTCCTATAAATGAATAGTGCATGGTGATTAAACTATCCAAAAGATAACTTTTGTTTGCAAAATCAACCTGCAGTTGAATTGTATATTTTTAAGCGACATTTTAACCTACAATTCAAAGTTACGGGTGATTGCTAATCTTGTTTATTTTATCGTCCGGCATTGCACATACCTTAGTGGATTTTAGTAGTATTTCTAAAACTGTCTCCTACACTTATTTAAACTCTATTAAAAGCTCTTCTTTTCACACAAGATAAAACATTGTTTGCAATTGAAAACATACTAATTATTTTGGCGTTATCATTTGAATCTGCAGAAAAATCACCATTTCAAGTTTAACATGTAATTCGGAGCGCGTTAAAAACTGACTTATTGCGAATTTGCATATTCACATGCGATGACAAATCGCTCTTTTTCCTAGCTGAAAATATCTTGATTGTCACAAAAACTTCTTAAACAATAGAATACATACAAATGCTTAATTCTATAATGTTGTTTTCATTTTTAAACAAATTCGATCTCTTTTTTAACGCTTAAATGCCAAAGTGTCCGGATTTGCACACTGTCCGGATTTGTACACACATACCATCACTTTCTTATTAGTTTGAATTCCTTAGGTAAAAAGAATGGTATCAAAACATTCCAAAATTTACCAGTGCAAAACCATCACTTATTCCATAAATACTCATATATCAAGCAATGTATTTTGTTGTTTTTTCCCTAGTAATCATTTGTTTTTCAATTTATCTCTATATATAAGATGTATAAAAACCTTGAAAAAAAAAGAATTAATATAGCAGATACTACTACTTCAAAATGAACTCTGTAGCATTCTACATGGAAAAAATTATAATATCATTCTAGAGATTGACAAAAGCACTTATTCATCTCTTTTCAATAAAAACATGTCTTTCTTTCTAGTACTAAGTTTGGCTGCAAAACACACCTAATGCTTTCATTTGTTTTGGCATTAAAAGTTATGGTTGCATCAACTTATTTGCATAGCAAACAATAAATTTTGAGCATGTATAATAGCCATATAAACAATAATTTAATTTGAGATTTGAGATTCTCGAGTTGACCAGGATCTACTGAAGATTTGCAATATGGCATTCAGTTTAAAAATTGTCATAACTACTGACCTGTCTGAAGCTTTCCATTTGCAGCCTCAAAAACTGCAGCAGCATCATAGGCCTGCACAACAACAACAACAAAAAACTCATATAAGTATGGTTGACTCTCTTCTAACTCCTTTCATAAGCAACCATCTCCTGTAAGCAACTACTCTTTTTCCATTTTTCTATTTCCCATTTTGTAATAAATCTCTGTCATAATCGAGTACTCTTTTAAGCAACCGCAACTTAATTTAAGGTTCAAATTTTGGACTTTTTCATTGTTTTTTCTCTCATTTACACAACCATCCAGTAAGATCAGACCTTATGGATCATATTACGTAAAACATCTCTAGTGGTACTATGGCAGAAAAAATGTGTTCACTCATGAAAGAGCCATTCGTATTACAAATTATTGAATGAGGCTGAGTATGATATGATATGGTGTTATCTGCAGGGTCAAAAGCCGAGGTAGATAACACATACTATCCAAGATCTGTATGTGAATAATTCTTGATATCATTCTCCACCAAATTCAATAATTATTTTAATATTCACCCTAACTAGGTTCAAAGAATTATATATAAAACAAGAAAACAATAGTTATTGGTGTTTTCAGAACAACACAGTACAGAAAGGAACCTGATAAATGTACAAATATCACAATACATACCTTGGGATTTGTGTGCTTGACAATGGGAAACACATTCATGATGTCATCTTCCTTGAAAGTGGGATGTTTCTTGTTGTTGAAGTCGTATTCCCGAAGGATAATTTGAACACCTATGGAACATGTCACACTGATTAGTTCAAAAGCCATTAAAATAAGCTGCCATACTTTCATATTTATTTACTATTTTAATTCTATGTACAATTTAAAATATAACTAAGATAAACCTAAAATACTGTGCCATCTAACAGTAGCCAAAGTGAAAGTCCAAGAAAAGAAATGATTTAGTAGTCTATTCTTTGCCTGACTTATTGTTAAACAACTACAACACATTGTAAGCTTTGTAATTAAGAGGCAATGTCTCTGAACACAGCAGATAATTATGGATAAATCCATTTTTTTTTTTGAATATCAATATTTCCTGGGGAAGTTAGAAGTCTGCCATTTTTTCTTGTTTAAAAAATATTTTCTTTTCAAGAAATTGAGGATTTTAGATTTTCTTTAATCATTTTGTTACAATGATTATTTTATTTCTTTGGATTCACATGTGTACTAACATACTGTACCTATAGATGCTCTTAAATATAGTCAGTGACTTGTGTTTTTGAGAAACATTGTTGAGATACTCTTAATATATTAACATACACTCAATAGGATGACATCCAAAAAGTGTCTCAAGAGAATAAGAGTTGATGAAAAGAATAAGAGTTGATGAAAACTTACCACTTCTTAGGCACAGTGACCTTAATAATGAAATCTTCTGAATTCCATATCTTGTCACAGCATTATCACAACTTTCACTAGAAAAACAATATTGAGTTAAATTTTATAGATTTGTAATAAATTTGTAAATAATAATGAAAAAAGAGAGCATAGAACAAAATGTATTCAAGATTGATGTAGAAAATGAAAATTATCATTAAAAACTTTTAATATTGTAAAATTGATGCCATTAATATACATACTCTTATAGGACATAACACGTAGCTAATTCACATAATTTTAAAAAGGGCGATATAGAATATACAAAATTAATAAAAACGCATTGGGTCGGAAATCAAGGACCCCGCCTCCCCCCAGGAATTCCAAAATGCCAACCGTCATAGGGTATGGTTATTTTCTGGAACGAGCCATTCACAAAATATGTGCATATTACTGACATCCTTTGCAGGCTTCAGTAGGGGCGACAAGCTTTTAAAACAGGTATTCAACCACAACAGCACTAGAATTGAAGGGGTAAGAATGAAAAGGTCCTAAATGACTTTTTTAGATAGTTTTCAAACCTTGCCCAAATCACCCCAAAAAACACTGAACAAAGTGAAACGCCATAAGTTAGAAAACTGTTAATGGTTATTATGTATCCCTCGTTAAATAAAGTTATTGTATTGTATTGTATTGTATTAATGTAAACGCCTCGCTGACTTCTTTCAGAAAGTGAGCTTAATGATGCTCTTCCAGTAGTAACTAAAGGCAAAAAATGACTCTTAACTTAACAAAATTCCGATTCAAGCCAACTTTGAGCCAGTGCAGTCCTGAAACGATGTCTTGAAACGATTTGAAAACACTTGAGCCCTGGATTTTACAACACATCAGTAGTTTCCATGGTTTCCCAAAACACAAGGTTTGAAATTAAAATTAACATTTTAGCAAGGTTTGAAATTAAAATTTACTGAAAAGTGATTTAGATTGTTTTAATTTCCACCCTGAAGTTGTTTGGTGTATTTTGGGATGATTTGGGCAAGGTTTGAAAACTAGCTAAAAAAGTCATTTAGGACCTTTTCATTCTTATCCCTTCAATTGTCCAAACAATCATGTCTATTATTTAGCTTATTGTAAAAGATCTCTTTACCTCCATATACAAATTGCCCATTTCAGACAATGTGTCATTCCCTTGAGAATTGTTCGTTTATGATGAATGTGTTATATCATTTACATGTGAAAGAAACAATTCCCAAGGGTAACATCACGTGATCTGAAATGGGACAACAAACAAGGAAGGTAAAGAGGTCTATTACAGTGGTACCCCTATTAAGCAGCCACCCATTAAGTGGTCACCCTTTATTAGACAGCCACAATAAAAAGTATATCTATACTTCTATTCAGCTGCCAACATCTATTAAGCGGCCACTCTGGAAAGTCCCGATGGTGACCACTTAATATTTTCTACAAGTTTGTTTATACATACCATTGCAATTCATATCCAAAGTTTGACTTGACATCAGCTACAATTGACCTCCAAAGTTCTCCAGGAGTAAGAGAGGCCCATGTTCCCACATGAGAACCATTAGATATTTGTGGCTTGTTAGATTTCTTTTTGCTCTTTTTCTTTTTATTGACGATAACCTTCAAAATGAGGTATACATTTAGTGATTTACTAACTTTTATTTACTAAAAAATTGATCTCAAATTATTATGCTGTTAGGCAATTAGACATTATAACATTTACATCTATTTTTAAATCTTAAACAAATGGTGGAAAAGAAAACCTGCTCTAGTGAACTGTCTTTTGAAATGAACATTAGTCATCCAGTATTGAAATGCATCCATAACGGTAAACTACAAGGTATTTTGTTGTATAGCACCTAAATGACAACATGACAGAATCCTTTCCAGATGGCTAACAAAATCACTAAAGTAAGCAAATGTGACCTCTCATGTGAAAACGTGGGAAACGGCTGTTAATGGTTTAGCAAAGCATTATAATGTTTTGGCCTTAACAGCTAACAGTGTGTCCTTAACGGCTAATAGTGTGTCCTTAACGGCTAACAGTTTGGCCTTAACGGCTAACGCTTTGGCCTAAACAGCTAACAGAGTTTCCTTAACGGAAATAGTGTGTCCTTAATAGCTAATGGTTTGTCCTTAATGGCTGACACGTTGTCCTTAACAACTAACGGTTTGTTTTAAACAGCTAACGGTTTGTCCTTAACGACTAATGGTTTGTTCTTAACGGCTAACGGTTTGTCCTTAACGGCTAACAGTTTGTCCTTAACAACTTACGGTTTGTCCTTAACAGCTAACAGTTTGTCCTAAACGGCTAACGGTTTGTCCTTAATGGCTAACGGTTTAGCAAAGCATCAAACAGCTATTAACAGTAAGCCATTATTAACACTAAAGTGTTAAGACACGTTTTCATATGAGAGGTCACAAATAAGCAATACTATATTAGAAATCATTTGAAGCTGTTTCATTTTTATTGGGCTGAGCAAACATGGAGAACGGATTTGCATGTGTGTTGCCCATAAAGGAACATGTAAAGAGAACAAACAGATAACATATATCCTTACCTCTTCAACAGGAAGCTGTGGTTGTGGACTTGGGTTTGAAGACTTGAATAAGGAAAAAGAATATTCATCAAAATAAGCTCATCAAACACAATCAAAACTACTAAAATGATTTATTGCTCATTTATCTACAATTACATATTAACAATTCCATATAACATTGTCAGGTAATCAAAGTGATACTTACCAAAAAGCAGTTCAGAAAATGACTGATATTAATGGCTAAAGTTCGGCAAGATGCTGGAAAGAAAAAAAATGATAATCAATACAATATTTCTTGTGGAAATTTTTGATTTCCTAAGGAATGTTTTTTTGATAACCATCCTTCTGTTTGATAAATGATATTACTGTGATGCTCAATTTAAAAAAAATGTAAGTGACAAAACATTCAATTGGGGAAGTCTCTGTTGATTTAGATGGGAAAAAACCCTGTAAGGAATGATCCTATGCATGACAGATTCCTGCAATCCAATGATGAACATAATCTTGAAAATCATCTATTATCATTAGGGAAGACAACACTTACAAGACTGCATATGAACACGGAAATGCTGCTTTGCTGTTCTCACTATCATTTCAAATATACATATTTTCTGTTAAGAAAAAAGGACAGTTAAAACCACAGAACATAATATTATTCAGTTTTTCCTCTAGTTGGAAAGTTTACAATATACATTACTGACAGTATATATAAATTGAAACAATCCTTCTAGCTAAACTGTATCTAATTAGAAAAATAAAATAGAATAGTTGACAAAAATCTATGCTTCATTTTGCTACCAGTTACAATGCTTTATTAAGATGGCCTGATCCAGTTCTTTTACGACCTTGCCACCAATTTTCAACTGAAAAAATAATATGTGCTTTCTGTGGTATGCTATACCATCTACTTACTAGAAATAGGTTGAGTCTACCTAAATATCCCACCACATATATAAAAAGGCCAGAAGGAAAACCCTTAAAAGCAACCTAGCGTTGCTATGGATGCTCCAATCTCAAAAAACCGTAGTGCATAGTAGACTTCAAATAGATGATATACCATACCACAGAAAGTTGTTTCAAAGCACATTTTTCAGGTGAAAATTGGTAGTGAGGTCATAAAACAACTGAATCAAGCCATCTTAATTTTCTTGATTTGTTTACGTCTGTCCCTCTGGGGATGACCAGAGCAATTGTCAGTAATAATTTTAACAATAAAATAAGCAAAGTATTCTGATAGTTGTAGTACATGTCAATGCAAATGGCCTTTAAACAAATTACACTTACAAAAACATGCTCCAGATCAGGTCTTGTTGAAACAATGCTAGCAATAGTACCAAGATATCGAACATTAATGCCCCTATAAAACAAATCAATAAGTATATAAAATAGACGCATAGCTGAGTGAACTTGGGCTTCATTACAATTATGTAATTATTTTCTCGGATTAGCATGTGACGATTTGAAAAATATAAAAAAATATGTATTCAATGTTGTTGTTTTATTTGTATTATAATTATTATTATTTCTTTCATCTTCCTCTTAAGCATTAGAAGATATTTTCCGTGTTTCTATTCTCTGTTAGAAACACGCGGGATTGTTGGGAGAACACGAGAAAGATTTTGAATCACGAGCTGAAAGCGAGTGATTCAAAATCTTTTTGAGTGTTCTCCCAACAATCCCAAGTGTTTCTAACAGAGAATAGAAACACGGAAAATATCTTCTAATGCTTTTATAAAATAACAACAACATAATATAATATAATAACGAAGATATAAAGCTAAATTGCATTTAATGCCCTTGATCACACGACAAATTCTCCTAACGTCGTCAAATGACGACGTACCAAGCAAAAAACGTACCGGTTCAAAAATTGTCAAAAATAATTTTCAGTGCGATGAAAAAATCGACTTTATTCTTCACAAAATGTCAATATAAAGCCCACAACAAACGATGATCAAGTTTACATGGATTTAAAAGTGGATTTCAGAGTTCAACTACATTAGAAAAGTCTAAAATATAGCTGAAATCGTGAGCAAAAACACTTCAATTTCACTGAAATGTGCTTTGCTCAAAGCCGTGTGTTCACGCTTCACTTTGTCTATCTTGCAAGTCGATAAAATTCTGCCTATTTAGCTTCTGAAGTGGAAACTCTAACTTGAATTTGTGGAACTCTGGAACTCTGCGACCGTTTGAGCTGCATGTAAGGTTTCAAGAAGAATAACAGGAGACTTTAAGTAAAAGAATGCTTGACGAACGACTTTACCGAGAACTGAAGCAAGACGAAGGAAAACTGTCTCTGTTTTGATGTACATGTAAGTTATAAAGCTTGTAGCTTTTGCTGAAATATATTTTTCTACTATTGTGCAAATTCAATGACATCAAAGTGATTTTTTGTATTTACTTTTTGTACATATTTAGGAATTAAAAGTGCTTTTACGGTAGACTAAGTAGTGTAAGTTGTAATCTTCTTGTCGCGATTTGAATTACTTTGAGTATTGCTGTGAACTCAGATTTAATATTTTTACAAGCTTAAAAGTGTTAAAGACTTTTTAGTTCGTGACTTCTGAGGTGGTGAAGGCCGTCGAAGTCAAAATTGACACAAAAAAATTGTTTTCTTCATTAGACGACACAATTTTGAATTTTTACGGAAAAATCAAGCGACACTCCGCCTGAAAACCGTGTTTCTATGCTCTTATAGAAACACGATTTTTTGCACTTTTCAGCCAATGAGAGCGCGCGTTATATAATGGTTATTTTATAATTCCTCTTCCTTAAGGTCTGTCGTTCCGTTAGTCCGTGATCCACTGGTCTTGTTTTTACCTGATTCGATCTTCGGTCCGTGCAGTGATAGCTAGTTCAAAAAGTGTCTAAGAAACAGTGTTATTAAGTTGTTCTTGCAAAATGAACACCAGAAAAAGCAAGATAGAAAGTCATTGAAGCAATTGGTGTTATATTGAGGTGATTTGGGTGTAGTTTTCAGAGAGGCCAGTTTCAGCTGTATTTTGAGGTCATTGACCAGTAGTTCAGTCGGCCGTGAAAATTTAATGGGCACTTATAATTATTTAATTTGACAGTTGTAGCAGCGTTTGTTGTAATTTGACAGTTGTAGTTTGTTTTAGTTAAGATTGTTTTGTTGAAGTCAGAATCCTCTATTTATTACCATACCTGTTTTCAAGGCATATAGCACAATTTCAAAACGAAATTAGCGCTTACAAATATGTTTTCATTAATCATGCTACATACTTTGAAAATGCCTTCAGTGCGCGACCAAATGAACATGTGACTAGGCCTTGTGACGTCATTTTGTTTGCAACGCTAACCCTATACCACCATATAAAATGGTTCTTGGTTCTTTTAATCGTGATTTCGATATCGGAATCGTATTTAGCACCTATCCTTCTTCTAGGAACGACCACAAAATATTTCATGTCATATGCACTTTAAGATTGTTTTGTTGAAGTCAGAATCCTCTATTTATTACCATACCTGTTGTGAAGAATCTCAGTCAACTGTGCTCCATCTATTGGTGTTTGTTCAAGGTTAATAAAGTCTTCAACCTTAAAAAAAACATTCATTGAATTACAGCTAGATCTAAAAGAATGAATTGACATGTACATTTGATAACTGGTGAATAATGTTAAGTTAAAAGGGTTTTGGAAGTCAAGTTTGTTTTTCATTTCTATAATTGGCTATTTTATTTCCTTATATTATAAAGTGGCTATCCAAATGAAAATTGATGTTTTTGTAAAGTTATGTCAAATATGATAAATAATTCAAAGGAAGTGAAAAAAAGGCAAATGGAGAATAAACACTTACCATTTTAACAATTGCAGTATTGAG
Organism: Metridium senile; assembly: GCA_949775045.1. Classification (NCBI taxonomy): domain Eukaryota; kingdom Metazoa; phylum Cnidaria; class Anthozoa; order Actiniaria; family Metridiidae; genus Metridium; species Metridium senile. The sequence continues at coordinate 37,142,919 of OX459095.1, forward strand.
TAAAAAGTTGGAAGCATCTTTTACAAGCTTTTGATCATTTATTAGTGCTTTATCCTGAAAGAATGACCACATAAAAATAAATATTATGGAATTCTGTGAAAATAAGAGTAAAACTATTGCACATAAGTATGAATGTACACCTTGTACAAATTATTATACAAAATGTGCAACATGCCTACACATGTGCATGTGCTGTTTGAAATCTCTTTGATACCTCTGAAGGAGAATGCTTTACTTCTTCTGTATTTACATCAGGATTAAATCTCAAGTCAAATTCTACAAACAGTAAATAACAACACTTAGTAAGTCAAATTCTACAAACAGTAAATAACAACAATTAGAAAGTCAAATTCTACAAACAGTAAATAACAACACTTAGTAAGTCAAATTCTACAAACAGTAAACAAGTAAGTCAAATTTTCTGATCACAAGCCTATGATAGGACTAAGTAAAATAAGGAAGGATGTCTGAGGTAAAACACTTCCACAGAATGAACATTTATTTACCATGATTTTTTTACCTGATTCTGATAATGATCCAACAGCAGCTGCAGCAGCTTGAAAAGCTTCTAAATGGGTGTCTTGAGCTGAAGAAAGACAATCAATATGTTATGCCCTAGTCAAATGACAACATCATAACAGTCTTTACTTATATAAAACTGTCAACTGTCATCTCTTTATCTTGATGAAATAATATGGTAAGCAATCTGCATTAGCATGATTACTATAACAAAGCATGATGTGAAACTGATAGCAACCATTCTGTGCAAGACTAACACAATTATTGAACATTTTGGGTTGTCTTCATCACCCTTTTTATAACAAAAACAGATAGCAAAAACAAATACGTCATGCTCAATATCATGTGATTAATTCATCCAATCTAATGTCCAATGCCCTAAAAAGAAAAAAGACCCTTGTTGTAAGACTAGGCTGCCAGGCAACCCAGTATTTAAGAGTTTGCTTTTGTTTTACTCCTGATTAAAAAGAGAAGCACTAAGGCACTCGTTGTTTATTTCTAGTTATTCTTACTTATTAGTTTTGGTGCATTAGTTTTTTTCGATACATCTTTGTCTTCAACTTCTTTACTTTCCAGTTGTGTTTCAGATTGGCCATTTGTGTCAGCCTTCTCATCACTTTCATTTTTCTTCTCTTTCTGTTCAACTGGGTTGTTATCTTTTCCTTCAGTCTATGTCATGAAATAACAATAATGTTGAATAAACATCTTGTAATATAAATTGTTTTAGATATACTACAATAAATAAATAATATAACAATGTGAGTAACTCAAGACAACATGTAAATGTTGCACATTCATTAGGAGAAAAAAAATCCTTCCTTTCCTAATCCTCTCACTCAATGTAGTTAATTTTTGTTTCCTATTTTGTCATTGAAAAGGGCTTTTATTTTGATCACATTTACACAGAGGAATAGAGTTTTTGTTTGAAAAATTACAAAAATGTGTATCTACAATATTATATTGCTGCTTTCTATACCTTGCAAAGTCAGTGTTTCAACAATTTTGAATTGACATTAGACAGCTCTCTGCCTCCAATATCACTAAATTAATGACAAATGATTCCAAGTACTTGCCTTAGTTTTAGCTGTTATGCGAGATGCAACAAGTTTTAAGAACACCACATATGAATACCTGTGTACCAAAATAATAACTCTATAAGGTCATTATAAACAGGCAATGTTGGCTATACAATCAAATAATTCAAAAGAGGTTACCATTGTCCTGAAACATGACTACACAAATGGGTCATGAGGAGTATGGGTAGAAATCAACATGGCATTTTTTCAACATAAAAACCAACTACAAGTTTTGGTAAGGTTCATTATATGCACTAACAAAGAAGAAACAGCTATTTCCAAAGGTTGTCTAGCATGTTTCTTGTTGTTTGTTGAATATTGCTTACATATAGATTGAAATAAATAATATCAACACAGCATAAAATAGGCTGCAAAACCAAAGACAAAGACAAAAAAAAAAATAGACAAAGTTTGCAAAAATCCAATAGTATTGTATCCTTTCACCGCTTCCATTGATATCATCCATAATGTGATTTGGTTTTGGTACATGCAACAACCTTTTTGAAACTGTGTATTTAGAAATTTTCTTAGTCAAAAAGAAAAGATGTTCACACACCAAATTTGATGAGAATCTGTCAAATAGCATCTGGTCATTTTAATATCTAAAATATGATACAGAAAATAATGTTTTGTGACATCATCACTTCAGTACTCTATTAATTTTGAAATAAAACATAGTATTGAATTACTTTGAATATAATAGAAGCAGTTTATGAATTACTTACGCTATGAAAGATTCAATGAGCTCTGGTCTCAGACAACACAATTTGTGTTTATAAGGCCGGGGATACCAAGATGTAGAATTTTCATTTGCTAAAGAATAAATTGCAAAATGTATATAATTTGTATATAGGTTAACTCAACAAGGTTATACTGTCACACAACAAAGTTTATATTGTGGCTTAGAAACTAGTTTTATATTGTGCCTTTTGAGAAGATTTTGAATAGACTTTGTTTCTCCTTTCATGCTCAGCTATACCATAACCCAAATATATTTTTATATATACAAACCTACAAATACATCATTTTAAATTATTTGGAATATTTTGAATTGTTCAAGAGCTAACAAATTTATAGGAAGATATTCTGCAAACATCTATAGAATTTGTAATCCAAACACACAATTAAAATATAAGTAAAATCATAATAGTCCCTTTTTGGGGAATTTTCAAACCTTGCCTAAATCACCCCGAATATCATCAAAACAACTTTATGTAAAAAATGTATTTTTAATGTTTTTTATCATTTCATATCTTGCTATTTACTTTTCTATCATTCACTGATAAAAAAGTAAATAACAATATCAAATACAAAAACATATAATGATTATAAATGAAATATCCAAAAACATTTATATGCATGATAACCATAAAACCTTGTAGTCTTGTGTCTAATACAAGTAGAAAACTCAAGAACATAAAAGTGTTAATGTGAAATCTTAGAGGAATAGGTCATGCAAAAAAAACACTTACCACTAGAAAAGTTTGCATCAGGAGGAAATGTTCTAAAGAGGTCAAGAATGTAATGGCGCCCATCAGCACCAATAATACCCTGATGACAAAACAAGTTACAGTGAGGATATTCGAACCATGAACACTTTGCGTTTTTTTGTTACTTTTTTTAACCCACATCCCTAAAGCGAATAGATTAGAAATAAGATTTTGTATGAACACTTGTATTGAATTCAACTCACTGCTTCATTTTTAGAGGTTTTGAAGCAGTAGAAGGATCAGAAAATAATAACATGAAAAAAGTCAAGTGTTCACAGTTCGAGTATCCTCACTGTAATAACATTATTACAAATAAATATATTATAATAATTAAACAAAACTGTGAATGAATAATTTGTTATTTTATGTCACATAAATGGTATAATTATTAACTTGTATCAAACAATGTTGATGAGTATCCAGGTGTTTGAAGATTTTTGTTGAGATTGAATTGTCATCTGTTATGTGATGGTTTTGTATGTACAATCAAAAAGTCAGGCTCCTTGTGTTGCAAATTAGCACACATAATCACATTGACCATTGACCAATCTTAGATGTACTTTAAAACTCTTACCTTGCATTCAATAGATGAGCAAATTTTGACATCCTCATTGTTTCCCAACACCCTGAAAATTGATCATTAAAATCAAATAAAATTAGTGGTTGTCCTTTAATTTGGTACCGTTAAGTGTTTAAAAAATGTCAATAATTACAGGCAAAGCTGGTACCTTTGGGGTGTTCAACGGGGAATCACAATCAAAATGAAAAAGTTGTACCTCTAAAGGGTGAAAATGCTCACATGGACAATCCTCTGGTACCTTTTAGAAGCCATATTCTCACCCTATCCCCCCAGGACTTTCAAAAAATGTACTATTATTGATACCTCACTACATCATAGTGGTACTTACATGTGGGGTCTTATGTGTAAAGACCTTCCTGCTTTTTCAAGCTATAAAAAAAGATTTCATGTTAAATATTAAACTCATTAACTTGTCATAATTACAAATCATTCTATAAAACTCAAAGCCAGTTACATATTATCACTTGACAAAATAATATAAACTTTTATATGTACAGTATGTGTGTGCAATTCCGGACGGTTTTTAAATAAATTGCCATATCATTCGTTAAATGCATTGTTTAGGAAATACATTTTCCCTGGAGATGAGGTAACATCTGATAAAGATTTATATAAAGTATTGGTCAATTTTAGTGATTTTTAAAAATGTTATGGATATATTTGTAAAGTAGTTTGAGTGGTGCAATTCCGGACAGTTGTGTACAAAGCCGGACACTATTAAAGTAGGTTCTGTTTAATCAATTCTTTGAAGTTATTTCCTAATTTTCGAATGCTTATGATACATTTTCCATTTCCACAGTCAAATTTGAGATTAAAGCATAAATTTGTGTTAATTAAATCATGAATTACGTTGCTTGATTAATACGTTCGAGCACTAAAGTATTTCACACATGAGTAATTGCTTTCGTGAGCTGGATTCTGCAAATGAATATAAATGTCCTACTAAATGAATACCTCGGTAGTGCATGGTGATTAAACTATCCAAAAGATAACTTTTGTTTGCAAAATCAACCTGCAGTTGAATTGTATATTTTTAAGCAACATTTTAACTTACAATTCAAAGTTACGGGTGATTGCTAATCTTGTATATTTTATCATCCGGAATTGCACATACCTTAGTGGATTTTAGTAGTATTTATAGAACCATCTCCTACACTTTGCAATTGAAAACGTTCTAATTATTTTGCCGTTATCATTTGAATCTGCAGAATAATCACCATTTTAAGTTTAACATGTAATTCGGAGCGCGTTAAAAACTGACTTATTGCGAATTTGCATATTCACATGCGATGACAAATCGCTCTTTTTCCTCTCTGAAAATATCTTGATTGTCACAAAAACTTCTTAAACAATAGAATACATACAAATGCTTAATTCTATAATGTTGTTTTCATTTTTAAACAAATTTGATCTCTTTTTTAACGCTTAAATGCCAAAGTGTCCGGATTTGCACACTGTCCGGATTTGTACACACATACTGTATTCAAACTACAAGCCAAACTTGTTAAGGTATCAGGACTGGTTATGGACAACACTCTGCTCAAATTTTTTTTTCTTCTTCTATAAGTTAGATTGTGATATTATCTAACATATTCTTTAAAAAAAATGCCGTTTTTACTTTCCAATTTCGCTAAATTGCTGATAATAAAATTCGTGATCAACATTTGACCGGAACTATCATGTCAACAGCTAATTAGCTATCTGTCATCGTAAGCTAATTGCCAGGCAACAATATGAGCCCCATGTGATTTCATACGTGAATCGTCGTGCACAAGAATCTTACTCAAATACGGCTTCTACGCGAAAATCGAAAAACTTTTAATAATCTCTGTCATATTCATGGTATAGATTCTCGTATAGTCCATTACGATTCTTTATTGGCTTCTCGAAAGCGCAGATCGTCTTCTTTGTTTATATCGCCAAAACCGAAGAAACCTTTCCCGCTCGAACGACGAAAATCTCTCGGCGAAAGCGATCGAGGCTCGTATTATATGCTCAGGAAACACGTACAAAGGTCAGAGGATTCTACACAAAGTGCTGCATATTGTAGTTAAGTGCTTGCTTCGAGGTTTTAATACAAACACTTCGAAATCAAATCTAGAAGTTAGGGCCGAAGTTAGAACGTCAAATATTCAGTATTCTACGGGAAGTAAGCGGTAAAAGTAGCATTGTTATCTGTGCGTTGTTACAAAGGTATTGACATTAAAATACGATCATAATTACCCGGCCCCAATTCCCTCATTTGTAATGTTGAATAACAATTTCTCTAGGTCGCCGTAGCGGCTCTGGTTGTGTGTTTGCATCGGCCACAGCTTCGCCATTCACACTCGAACGGTTTCCTTTAGGCATAGTTTGTTTCTCTAGTTGAATTTGTAAAATCGTATGTTAGGATTTCAGTGAGTGTCAACTAATATTATAGGCGAAATGCATCATAAAGTCATTAACGACATCGACTAGAAACATGGGTTTCAATACACCAGAGAACGAGTGACTGGAATAGCATCCTATTACACTAATAATAGCCTACGGTATATGACACAGACCAGGCAAGATGACAACTCATTGACAGATGAAGTGTCTGTGTAAACACTCAGCGGCTCCCTGGCCCGAAACTTATAAACGCGTTTTTCTCGGTAACTTTTTAGCCTCAAATTTTCATTTTTAAACGACTATCATTCGCTCAAATTTTGACAGATTGCAACTAAACTTCGCAATATTGTAGAACGATGTTTCAAGCGTGGGACGGTGTCTGCGATTTCCTATTTTTTATTTTGTTAAAAAGATATCACTTCATTAGTAAGAAAATACATTAAAATATCGATTGTCGATGTTTGAGATCTCGTAGCAACTGATCTAAGATAGATATGAAAAATCCCAGGCACCGTTTTGGAGATTAACTTCTCTAACGTGCAAAGACGTGTTTGTTATTGACGTGACGGTAATTTGTAAAGGGTTGTGATTTTTCAAACAAAGGACACTCAAATCGCATTAAACTCTACATATCTTTTTCGCAATTTAAGTTATGGACAATTCGAAAACATTTCCTAAAACTACATTTATTCACCTATCAGATAATATATACTTTTATAACAAAATATTGTAAAGCTTGAGCACAATTTGAAGTCGCGCACATAGGGGTCCATAACCAGTCCTGATACCTTAACACAATAAAACCTACCAGCTCAACAAATTTTTCATGACTGGCAACATTTTTTCCAGAATCAATTGAACCATAAACAACACTCTGTTCTTGCTCCTTCTGAAGAATTCCTAAATGAAGATGAATTAACTGTTAATTTCTCAACAATTCTCTTTTTAACACAAATCAAACCACAGTCACCTAAGGATCTTTTTTGCTTTCCTGTAGAAAGGGCAAACTTGAATTGGGTTTCCTGTGTCTAGTGGAAAAATTTATAAGGACAACTGAGAAAACAAAAGGTGAAAAAACTAAAATTTGATATAATTGACACATTTTTCAAAAGATACACACTACACTTTTCCACAAAAACACACAGGAAATCCAATTTAAGTTTTTACTCACCACAATAATGCACTAGATGGTCTTTAAGGATACAGTAAATCAATTCAAAAAACATTGTCGTCAATAGGCTTCAAGTATGAAGCAGCGAATTATTCATAATTAGTTGATTGAGTGCGCATGGTATTGCATTAGATACTGTGTGCATTTTCAGCTTTGGTGATTTCTACCCATGCCACCTTTTGGTTAGGCTCAGATTTCAGCCGTTGGGGTTTCGTGCGCCCGCGATACTCTCCCCACTAACGGCTGGGCGCATCGGCTTGGCATTGTTTTTCTCAGCCAATCAGCGATTTGCCCCTCGAAAATCGAGGGGCATAATATTAATAAATTAAAATTCATCGTGAACATTATGGCGGATAAGAGTGACTTCGAAAGTGTTTGTTCAAATGCTTTGAAATCGTTTGGTTTCGAGAAATCTAAGGATATTCAACGAAGGAATAAGTAAAAGGCAAAGATGTTTTTGTTTATCTACTGACTGGCTCAGGAAAATCATTGATTTTCCAAACAGCGCCGCTTGTTTTCGACCATGGAAGGGTCGAGCGGATCCATTGTTTTGGTTATTTTACCTCTGGTTTCTCTCATGAGAGACCAAGAGAACTTCTTAACATCCAAAGACATTAAGAATGCCTTGATAGGCCAAGAACAGGATGGCGAATCAGTAATATGCTAAACAACTACGAAGTTTTCATTTTAAATTACGGCGGTGATTGTAAGTTGTCATTTGTATCGAAACTCGTAATTATCGTCTTTATTACTTGATTTTTTTCTCAATAAACCTAAAATACACAGCTATATTCTTAGAATAACTACATTTAAATGCAAAATGTTTACTTTCAAAATTAAAACTGGTTTATTATTCCCGGTTGTAACATATACTCAAGCGGCTCTCTAAACGAGTCAACAATGTGACTAATGTGTATCGAAACGGCTCTAGCTGTAATCATCGTATTTATTGCTTGATTTTTTTTCTCGATAAACCTTAAATACACAGCTATATTCTTTGAATAACTACATTTAAATGCAAAATGTTTACTTTCAAAATTGAAACTGGTTTATTATGCGCGGTTGTAATATATACTCAAGCGGCTCTCTTAACGGGTCAACAATGTGTATCGAAACGACTCTAGCTGTAATTTTCTTCTTTATTGTTTGATTATTCTCAAAATCCTATAAAAATGGACTATATACTTTGAATAAACAAAACGTTTACCATTGAAATAGCTTTTGCGCTGATTTGTCTCGACCGTTCTTTTGACAAATAACATACCCGATGGAATTGCTAAATGATATGCAGGTTTTGCTAAGAGTTGTTTCGAATTGAATTCGAATCATTTACAAATTTTAATAAAAGAAAGACTTTTTGACAATCAGGCCGTTGGAAAGTTTATTTACATTAGCTTACATTTCAACAAATTTTATTTCCGTTTCCGTTTTTTTATGCTATTAGCATAATTACGTCACGGACATGCGCGACACGTTTCGAAGCTGATGCGCCCAGCCGTTAGTGGGGAGAGTATCGCGGGCGCACGAAACCCCAACGGCTGAAATCTGAGCCTACCTTTTGGTCTAGTTACGTCAAAACTTGACAATGATTGTTCCATCAAGGTCGCAGCAAGGCATCAACACGGCACTTTTCTTAGTCTTACAAAATCTGCTCTATCCATATACATTTTTGTCGACTCCTTGTAATCCCTTTTATGAACCTAGTGTACTTGTGCTAACACTGTAAGTGCAATACCTGGTATGATAGACTGTGCTATAACTCTGTATCCCCTGTAATCTACTACAACTGTTCCAAGTGTAAATAGACCCTGAAAATACACAGACAATATCATTATTTAAGGGTCAATTGTTTTTTAAAGAATGACACATTAGCTAGTGTTGCTGACTATGGAATTGAGGTGGGTATCACATGGTGTTTTAATCACTTCTACATGTAGTGTATAATACAATTTGGTACAATATCCTTTATATTGACTTGCAAATTGATGATATCAAAACCAGGATTCATTCTAAAAAAACACAAAATTACTTTTGTGTAACATAATGCCATTTATTTTATTACATATGATTTGTTACAAAAAGATATCTTGTAGTAGAGATAAATGTATTTTTACAGCAAGATGCTCAAGACTGTGACCACTGATAATGTATTCGCATACTTTTGTAGCGCCATCCTCCAATTAGCGTTTAGATCAAAGATAAGATAAGACAATCCTGTATTGCTAATTGGATAACAACATAAACAAAAGTATGCGAATACATTAGCGGTGGTCACACTTTTGGGCCTTTTGCTGTAATGTATTTGTCAAGTGTTTTATTCATGATACTTATTAAGCAAAATTACAAAATGACATCACATACCTTAGTATCTATTCTGTTATAAGCCATCACTCCCACAAGATCACCATTCTATAACATATAAGCAATATGTTTACATACAATACATACATCAATTATAAGGCAGAGTACAAACAAATAACAAACAAATACATGTATTAAGGTTCGAGCAAATGACTTCTAAAACTCATGAATAATTAATGAAGAGAAAATAAAGACAAAATCACTAGCATGAAGGAGTTTGAAGTCTGATGAAACACTTGCATAAAATTAAGCCAACTTCGCTTTGAATTTCTCCAATAATTATCCAATAATTTGAGAAGTAATATCTAACACTCATTGTGATTCATCAGGTTCTCAAACACCGGAAAATGGGCCCCAAAAAACTCAGCTGCGCCTCGTTTTTTCAACCCATTTTTCGGTGTTTGAAAACCTGATGAAACACTCTTTCTCATGTTTGATATATTACTTCAACATTTGCTTCAACATCAGTTTGATTTTGTTGAATGGCAATGTTGATGAAGCCGTTTGCCACCCCATTTCAACATTGTGGAAACCGTTTGCCCCCTACGCTCAACATCGTTCAACAACCATTCTACAGCGTTCAACAAAATCGAACCAATGTTGAATTAAATGTTGAAGCCATTTGCCCGGGCCTTAAAGAAGGAAAAATAGTACTGAAAAGGGGGAAAAGGAAAGTGCACTACATAAAACTATATTACATTATATCATTTCAATTTTATGAAATGGTTTGCTTATACATTAGTATCGCATCAATTATCTCATTTTAAAATACAAACAACAACATAGTATAGCTATGTTAGGAGTTCTTAAAGAAGGAGTGTAATTTTCTTTTTTAGAGTGGTTAAAACATTTAAAATTAACATTTAAAACAGTTAAATAACATTAGGATAAACACATGTAAATAAGACATTTTGTAACAAACATGGTAGAATTGATTTAGTTTTTGAACTCCCCAATATACATCCTTTCTGAGAAATTTTGTCACCCGTGAAGTGATTTTGACTCATCAAACAACAAGAAAGGCGTTCCGAATGCACATTTAGTTTCTGAACTGATCCATGATCCTTTGCACCACTAGCTTGTGTGCTTTTCACCGGTGACAAACTTTATCAGAAAGGGTGTATACAATCTCTATGCAAACAGTTTGGCATGCTACTTACTGCAGCTGCATGAGCAGCATCATCACCTACAAATAAACAATGATAAATCAAACAATCAACAAAGTTTGAAAACCTGTTCTGAAGGTTTAATTCACACAATTACATAACATACTTGTATCCAAATGTTAACAATGTACAAATATCTTTAATTGCTACCAGTAATCACCAATATTTATGAGTAATGTGGCATATGGGAAATAAACACAAGCTATTAGTTATATGATACTATTAATATAATGGAATGTTCAGTTCAAAAACCTAATTTAACAAAATAAAAAATGTATTTTACTCTTTATCCATCAACACTTACCTCCCATTTCACTGTAGTGATCTCTACTATCAAATGCAAAACTAAAAAATATATTATTCCACAAGAACATTCTCTTCCTGCAAAAAAAAAAGCAGAAACAAATTTCAATATATAATAGATACACGGAATTGGAAAAAGCTGATTACAAAACAAATCTCATTAAATAAAAATAGAAACTAGCAAGTAAATTAGTATAGGCTGCGTCGGTGTTTGATATAAACTATAAGTAATATAATGAAATTTGTATTATTGTACAAGATGTTGACTAAAAAACATAAAAAACGTTTCGAGCTCCAGCCCTTCATTGGAGTAAAAGACTTAGACTAAGAGAGATACTGAGTATAAATAAGAAGCGGGAAAAGTGATCAACCAATCAAAAAGCGATAGAAAATGTAGGAGGAGTTAAAGAACAATAGATTAATTAATGGAAAGCGAATTGTTCATTCATGCCAAAAGGTTGCTGTGTACCTAATGAATAAATTAGTCACATTTCTTTAGATTTACGGTTATTGTTAGTTCCAATTATATGACATAAACTGGCAGCTGTCATTTGATTAATGTTAGGATTAGCAGAATTAAAATGGTGGGAGACTGGCTTTGTGTTGTTGTTTGTGCCTATATCACGAACGTGATCACAAATATGTTCACCAAGACATCTACCAGTTTCTACAACATCAAGCTGGTTACACAAAGTACATTCAATACAATAAATAACATTAGGGGTAATACAAGTTATTTATCCATTGTTCTTGGAACTCCTCCTTCATTTTCTATCGCTTTTTGATTGGTTCATCACTTTTCCTGCTTCTTATTTATACTCAGTATCTCTCTTAGTCAAACTCTTTTACTTTGACAAAGGACTAAAGCTCGAAACATCAGCAAAGTTAAGTCAACATTTTTTTTACAGTATTACAGATTTCATTCTATGATAATTGGGTAAATTCTTTCAAATTCAAACTCATCATTACTTTTCATCTTCTCCTGGATTTATAGCCATAACATTTCCATCAACCACAGTCATTGCTCCTTTTGTTGCAGCTGATACAAAATCACTGGTGATCTAAAAACACAACAAAACAACAGTTACAAAACAAAATAATAAAAATACTAATCATCCTATTCATCCTACTCAATCTGTACTTGAGATTAAGGTCACAAGATATCTTGTATACTGTGATTGATGTGCAACAGTTGTATTTCCTGTATAACACACAACACAAACCAAAACCTTCCAACAAAATGCAATAATGACCCCTGACAGGGAAGAAAACCAGGCCAGTCAACCTATCATTTCTTTTCAATTTCTAATAAAATTTACAATATTATTATGCCATAACAAATGCAATTCTTATGAAAAAAAAAACAATAGCCAATTTTCCATATTTGCAATCAAACTATCCATTAAAAAATGATTACAAGTGTGTAAGATTGTAAACCTTCAATCAGTTCAAATCGGTTGGTTATTTCATTTAAATTAGTTATTACCTTAAATATAGCTCGTTCTCTTAACAGCCTTTGTTGAATGGCATCATGTGGTAGTTCTCTTGCTGATTGAAGTTCTTCATTCCAATCACGAAGCTGAAAAAAAATTATTTTAACTTATAACAATAATTCATGATAGCTGATATTGTCAACAAGGCAAAATAACTAAAACAATATAACAGTCAAATCAAATGTTTTTATTATTTTGCTCATGCATCTGACAAATTCATTTTACACAAAGATTGTGCATCCAAGGTACCCAAAGTCCTTAATCCATCTCATACTTCATTCAGTGTTAAAACTGAGACAATGCACACTTGCAATCTATAATAACAAACTGTATGCATTTGACACTTTTTTAGTTTAATTTTTCCCTGACGCATGGAACACAGCAGTTAGAGGCAAGTACAGTGGAGCCCCGTTAATCCTGCCACCGAAGGGACAGCCCAAAGTGGCAGTATTAACAGGGTGGCCGCATTGAGCAGATAAATTTCATAGATAATGTATGGGCATGCACTTTGTCAGGACTTGAAAAACTCAATGCAATAATGGTTTGGCTGTATTAAGCAGGTGGCTGTAAGGTAGGGTTTCACTGTACACCACACAATCCATGTCGCCTTAGCCCAGGTTGATGGAAGGAAAGTTATAATCCTATAGTCTAGTAGAAAGTACTAAATGTATTAGTTCATTACCTGCCCTGGCATATGTTCCTCATAACCAATTCTTATTGCTGCAGCTAAAAGATCAATAGCATTTGATTAATGTTTATCAAATATATAAATTAATATGCATATACTTTGAAACACTTTGGTTTTGTTTCTCCATTATGATTTATAGATTACTCTCTCCATTTGAGTGGCAAAATATCTATATCCATGCAGCTAGAGACAGAGCTTTTACTTGTGTGATTAATAACTTAGTGCAAAATTTATATTTAAGAACTTTTATGAATGGTTATGGCATGAATGACTGTAATGTATTCAGTCAAACCAGCTGATGCATTCCTATCAATGGTAGAAAATTGGATTTATTTCTGCAAATTTGAATTTACATTTGTTTTGAAATTTGAATAAATAAATCAAAACTTTTAAATTTCAAAATGCAGACCTCAACTGTCAACCAGTAATGTAGCAAACAAATACAAATAATATATAAATAAATTAATACTGACATTATTTGCAATTTTGAAGTGATTAACATTTGTTATGCAAATTTTTGGAATACGTACATGTACAAAGCAAAGCAGTACTTGCATGAAAGTAATATAAAACCATTAAGATAATACATAACATAGCTAGCCCTTACCATCTTCAGACCTTAACGTATCAGCAGTATGTTCTGTTTTTGGTATAGCCCATGGAAAAACTAGAAAAAAAAAATTACAAAATTAAGACTTTTGGGGATGTACATGTATACAAGTTACATGTTATGGATAATGCAAACTTGCATACAGTCAATTCAAAAAACATTGTCGTCAATAGGCTTCAAGTCTACGTGACTAGACCGAAAGGTGGCATGGGTAGAAATCAGCGAAGCGGCAAATTTTCATAATTAGTTGATTGAGTGTGCATTGTATTGCATTAGATACTGTGTGTATTTATCCGCTTCGGTGATTTCTACCAATGCTACCTTTCGGTCTAGTTGCATAGACTTAAAGCCTATTCACGGCAATGTTTTTTTAATTGACTATATAATAAAACCTTGTTTATATTCAATATTTTGGGTTTTGATATTATTTATGTCATGGTGATAAGTTATGCTAAGTCTGTATACAACACATTCCCATTTAAAACTGTACTTTCCCATTTAAATCTGTACTTTTGAAATTGACGATGTGCTATCAACCAATCGCGGTGGTTGTTGTTCCATATAATCCAATCACAAGTCTGATCACGGCTTGTCTATTAATAGTCAATGATATGGCTATTAGATATTACTTTATCTTGCAAAATCGTCCAAAAACACATTGAATTTACTGAATCCACAAGGATTTTTCGGGCTTACTAGCGGTTAGCAAGACAAGGAACATCACAGTTATACTTTAATACTTCTACAAGGCAATAACCTGTTGAGCATGTCTTCTTTTCTTTCATTTTTTGATTAGAAATTGTCAACAATCCGTTACAGACAAATGTTGACGCTGTTAGCTAAACACTAGTCACTTGGCAGACATCGTACACGCCGGATTTCTGTACGAGCGTGTTCGCGGTCCATTCCTGGTTCGAGTCACATAACATAATTTTATCTTACTGTTTTTCGTCTTCGTTTCTACACTCCTGTAGAAAGGAAGTTGTTTCTTTATTGATTGTCGTCCATATCTCACTTCAAACTTCTGCTCAAAAATAAAACGGACCGTCTTTTTATATTTTTTTTTTTAGCTTCAAACTTTTAACAGTAATTTAAAGACAACTTGTTTTCACTATGAAATCAACATTCTTCCAATTAGCGTGTGTGAATACTTTGGAATTTTGTAGCAAGAGGTTTCTGGTTCGAGTCTCAATTGCCCATTTTTTTTTCGGTTTTTCTTCTATTTTTTTTTTCTCTTAAATTATTATCTTTTATTTTGTGATAATTCCAATTCCAATATAAAGTTTGTTAGAATAGGTTAAACAAACAATCTAAGTCTAAATATTTACAGTTATGTTGAGAGTACGCGTGTACATTTGAATATAGTTGAAAAGGTCGAAACACAAAACTAGTCTTCCAATTATAGAGGGTTTTTTAAGTGCATAAATGACTGATGTTTTGGGTAAATATCGAAACTGAATAAAAACGAAATTGCCAGTCCTTGTCATAAATTGCTCTTTATTATAGAAAAGATGGTGGATACCACGATTATGTTTAACACAGAAAATCCAATCAGCCGTGCGATATTGGACTAGCTTTTATTTCACTTATAATACACTGTACAAAATTACTTGATTCTGATTGGACGAGAGGAGTACACTTAACTTGTAAATTGTACTCTGCAGAGTATCAATTAGTTTTTCAGTATATTATAAATAAAAAATCACACAATCTTTTCGTACAATTTGTAATAGATACTCGTGTTGTTATCAATTTTGAAAACTGTCAAAACATCACTCTTACCTTTTAATTACGAATTGTACTCAAGATCGTGCGATTTCCTATACAAATACCCCCAATCCCGAGGGGGGGGATTCTTCCTTTGTCCAAGTGGTATTGGGGTCTTCGGCATATCTTTTAGGGTTGAAAATATTTCCTGTGCGTACCTTTTAAGGTCCTTTTAGGGTCCTGGCTTAAAAGCAGTTGTGTAACAAGAATCAGCACCTTTAACGGTCATTTTTACTCTGCTTTGTTGCTAAAAGTATGCTTGGCTGGCAAGAACATCACACAGTCGTATTTTTAGCGGTTGAAATCAACAAGGTTTTAACAGTTATTTTAATCTGTGCGTACCTTTTAGGGATTGTTTTCAAAACCTCTGCCGATCACCCCTACCAGTTGGAGAACGGGAGTACACCCCCCAGGCCCCCAATATTTGTTTAAATATATACAACATTATTTACACGGACTTAACTATTTGGTATTAACTCTAGAATATGTACATGAATACGCTTTCAATATTAATCAATCAATATACAATTATACACCATTTGCGAGTGAGCACGGAACAAGTTCGATTTTCCGCGAAAATTGTCGCCGGCGGCTTAAATGGCAGATAGCTCGCAAATGGCAGCTCAATGAGACGCAGGCGATGGCAATAGCAAGACAAAAGTCCTGAAGACCGCAAGGCAACTATACATTGGTCTTGCCGTGAAGCTTGCAGGACTTCTCGACTTCGCTGACTTGTACCTTTTGTCCGTTGTACGTTTTAGAATATATCAATCTCTCCACAAAGAAAACACAAACATTATTATTGGATCGTTTTATAAGGAGAAATATGTGGCTATTTGACATATGCACATATTGTGACTAAGACTAAGTTTAACGTGAATGTGTTCGTTTGGCAACCTGACACAAATATATTGATTTTATACACCTAATAGGTATCGCTAACAGACTGGATACCAGACGTAATTCTAAGTTTGATAATTGTAATCATTGTATTCATTCTTGATATGTGATTGAGATCAGATAATTTACACCTACTTGCAATAAGGTTGTCATACGAAAATACAAACATTTGTCATAAAGGAAATAGACTGACATTTGTGAATAAGTGCAAAAGGAATAGACAAAAAAAGGGAGAGTTCTGCCTGAGTGATCTTTTTTTAACTTTTAATTTATTACTTTCCTACTAAACCACGATTGTTCTATTCTCCTTATGACTAATTTTCTATTTTCGTATGACAACCTTGTTGCAAGTAGGAGTACATATTATACAAAGCAGTACTGGCAAACCCAGCAAGATATTTCCATGCCAATACATGTATGTGATCACATGTATGGCACTACAGCAATGTTAAAAATAAAATACATCTCATGTTGGAGCTAATGTATTGTCCATGATCACAGTTTATTTATAGCATGTTAAACAATTGCCGATTTTACAAGAAAAAAAAACGCTCTAAAGTCACTGAAAATCACACTGAGCAATATGACATAGATTCAAGCAACACTTCAAATCCAAAAGATGTCTTCATGTGGCTGGCTTGACGATGAGAACCTATGTAAAAACAAGATTTTCAGAAAGAAGATACTTTTATCAATTAATTTCATGTTAGTCATACCGGTTTGAAACTGCTCTTCTTGTTAATTAACTTTGTGAGCTCTTGTCTCCTTTTCTCGTAGTCTGGGTCTGTTTCTTCTGGCTCAGGGTCGGGAAGCTGATAGTGGAAATTGTGAAGGTCGAAAGACTGGCCTGCAGCTTCGTACTGCTCATCACTTAGCTGGTGCCAGTTTTCGACCTTCAACTTTTCAGCAGCTATGTAGGTTTCCCACCACTGATGTTCTTCACCAGTCATCCATGGTTTCAGCTTCATAACATACGAAGAAACAAAAGTTATTGAAATTCACCTGAAAAATGGAAAATTAACAATTGTACCTTTCTGACGGCTTTGTCCATCTTTTCAACTGTCGGGCATTTTGCCAAATCTGGCCTAACAATAGCAGGCTTCCCAGCTGGTAGTGTTCAAAGGCTTATGTGAGCTGGGTTAGGAAGCCACTCCTTCTCCTTTGAATTAGCCCAGTTCCTGTAAGTCATCTCCACTTCTCATTGTCCATTAAGTTTGAACCAGAAAGCATGTGGATGACTATGGTTTTTAAAAGTTGCAATATTGGGCGTTGTCAATGACTTGATGTCGTAGATATTTTCTATGAAACTCGTAACAGGAGAAGGAGTGAACGATTCCCTGATTACCGCCTGTAGCTGCGGTCGCGTGACTGCACTATTTCTGTTCGGGCGTACAGAAATCCTACTGAACATCTAGGGAAAAAGATTTGTTTTAATATTTCAATAAAATGCTGCATCCTTCAATATAGAAAGTACTAAGTTAACAAGTATATGGTTTGGATTATATATTATGTATTAAAATCGTTGTGTGTCCCTACTCGCAATATGATTGGTTGAGAATCATCATGCATGCACAGTTTAGTTTATGGCAAGGACAAAATCATTGACAAAAATCTGTGAAGAAAGGGCCGGTGAGTTCAATTCATGAATTTGCGATGAAAAGGTGCCCAAATACTTACTTTCTTAAAAACTTTGGCCTTAACAAGAGAGAGCAAAACCCTAATATATAAATATTTTTACATGGACACCACATAGGATCGCGGGTGCGCACATCCGTACGACATACGTCCATGCCCATCGCGATACTGATTGGCTGTTACATTTCAGCGGGAAAGTGATGGGTGTGCCAAATAGCAGAGCCCAATCAAAAGCAGGTTGTTCTTTTATCGACAAAAAAAGTCAAACAAACAACAACAAAATACAATATTTAAAATATCAACTGAGAAAGATGAACATCGAAGAAAACAAAGATAGTTTTGGCCGAAGAAGAAAATAAACTTGGGCTGGATAGATACAAAAATGAAATGTTATAGTGATATCGAAGTTCTTTTCTAGGCTCATATTTTATAAACAAAAATTGTTTGGTTTGGATTTTTAGTCAATAATTCATCATGCACATAAAATACCTTTTTCATAATTTGAGCATAAAATTATTGAAAAATATAGTATGTTGTATGCGTGATAAATAAGATTTTTGAATTTTGATCGAAAATATATACCGGTATATTGCAGATTATTATTTGCTCATAAAGTAAATAAAATTAAAAGTCCGTTCCACCTATGTCTATGATTTGGTAGTTGTCTTTTGCGGTTACATAACTAAAAGAATTACAGTTTAGGTTAGGCATGGCCCATGCACAAAAACTATTTACATGCACATATTGATGTTGAAAGAACAATTTAAACTGGGAGCTCCGCTATTAGGTATTACCTAATTTGTATATTAATTTTTTAAATACCTTTGTTTGTTGGACGATAAAATCCTTCGACAAGACTAGAGAAATATGCAAAAAAAAACACAATTAATAATGACATAACATACATTCCTTATTTCAAATATTAACATACGTAAATCATTTAGAATTGTAATGATTAGTGCCGTAGCAAAATCAATTTAAGTAAACATTCCTTCATAGTTACTCACGCTTGCTGATCAAGATGCAGCTGGGTTTTTTCGAGCCATGTCATCCTCTTCTCCATGTTTTTTGTCTGGCGTATGTGGTCGCCTATTAAAAGACAGACGCCACATTTCGAAAATCGGTTTCTCTGTTGAGAAATAGACGACAACTCAATCTAACATATTTGTATGACCTGAAAATATATCTAGCACCAATTTAATTCGCAATTCTATTACTGTTGCCATTTGTATGATAATATCCTTTCTAATTCCTCGGGTGCAATTATTACAAACCCAAAGTGTACAAATCTAAACCATAATTTGAATAGTACACCACGAATTACGAGATCATACGAGCTTTCACAATATCATGGAATTATAAATTATTCAATAAATTGCATACTTTTGTAATTAGATTTGCACTCTATTACGACCTTTCTAAGATGATAATTACATGAAACTATAAGACTATCCATACCATTTTTTACCTATCATCATGAAGGTCATACCTTTGGTATTACAACTTCGGGATAAGTACCCAGCCACATCCTATGAAATTGGGTTTTTTCAACGGCGTTTTTGTTGACTCGAGATATGTCTTGTAGATCTTTCCAATCGTTTGGCAGGCAGGTAGTTCCATGCGTGCGCTGTCTGGCATTCTGTTGCCCATAACTGACGAGTACTCGCCAAACCAGAGCTCAGCTTCCATGAAACGCTCAGACGGTTTAGTCTGGCCAGTTCGTCTGTGGACTGAACATTTCATTCCCAGCTCATGTTGGGTTTTCCAGTGATGAAATCTGTTCAATCAAAAACAGTCCATTGAATTGGTATTCTCCTTACAGTTATTAGTTGTGTGTATTTTATTCAGATGCACTGAAAACTGTTTAACCTTTGGAATTATATATGTACGTCAAACGTTTCATTGGAAAATGCTTTGTTTTCGTCATGTTTAAAGTGCACCTGACGCCCTTCATGATATTTTGCAAATCTGTTGTGCATAAGGTGTATAGACCCTTTTAATAAGTCACGACGTGTCGTGCTTTCAGCGCTTGACGTTATTATATAATAGGAATTGAAAAGAATAAATGTTACGTCAAGCGCGGAAAACACAACACTTTGTGACTTATTAAAAGGGTCTATAATAAGTGTAGTTCATATTTCTTGATGACGACCTCTCCTTTTTGAGATATGAACATTTTAAATCTGAAAATGCAAATGAGGTGACTTCATCCCAGGAATTTGTCAAAGTTTTGTTTCAAAGCTGACAGAAATTCGTTCAAAAGAGAAACCCATTTTGATTGGGGTGGGGGTTAGAGGGGGTGTGTACTCTCCTATATTTGACATACGGGTAAGTGCAGATGATAAATACTTCTCACCGTCATTACTAACAATAACTTGTAACATGACTGCTCTTGTAGTCATGAATATGGTGTATAATTCTTAATAGGTTTAGTCCGGGAAATATGAGCCTATGTACTAGGTATGTAAATCCGGCAGAGAAACTACACATAATTGATTACTCACCTGCCATAAGACATCCCGTAACTGAAAATCCATGCTTTCTGACATATTTCTTTCCCCTCTATACGGTAGTGGTAGACGTCCCTTGCCTCACCGCGTTGTCTGCGTAGCAGTCCCTCCACTTGGGGAGAGAAGAGAAGGAGGGCCTGCAGACAAGACCTGTTTTTTTTATTATTCTGCGGCCATCCAGTGGCCGCAGAATTTTCATTGGTCGATACCATGCATGTCAATCATCAGTATGCAAAGTTCTCAATTGATTGGTTGCTACGTCGCAATAGGAGGTTAAAAATAGAACTTCTGTGCGAATATTCGTCTTCGCAGACGTTATTGATAACAGAATGAAATCAAATTATATTTTTTTAAAGTTATTTCATGTTGAATTATAAATGCAATCTGTTCAATTATACATTTAATTGTATATATCATAGCTTGATCGATCCACTGGTAGGAATTTTTTTTCATAGACATGAAAGATTAGAAAGGATTTTGATGAGAATATAGCGAGTCAGTTGAAGCAAGTTGAAGTAAAATCACAGTCGTTATTTACGGGTCAATGATTACACATTTCAAGTCAAGAATAATTACGCGAAGAATTCTGAGAAATCTAGCTACGACAATAGTTCTTGATGATTAACTTTCCTTGCACCGTATTTAGGTGGTTAAAATTAGCAAAGTTGATATATTTTCGTTGGGAATCGTTATTTTTGAACTTCCGGTCAATTGCTTTGTTTTCCAATGTATAGTTGCCTTGCGATCTTCAGGACTTTTGTCTTGCTATAGTGCCTTTGGCTGTGTCTCAATGAGCTGCCATTTAAGCTACAGGCGACATTTTTCACGGAAAATCCATTTTGCCCTTCGATGGGCGTCGAACTTGTACCGTACTCGCTCGCAATGGTGGTTATGTATAATTGTATATTGATTGATTACTATTGAAAGCAAATTCATGTACATATTCTAGAGTTAATACCAAATAGTTAAGTCTGTGTAAATAATGTTGTATATATTTAAGCTAATATTGGGGGCCCGGGGGTGTACTCCCATTGTCCAAGTGGTAGGGGTGATCGGCGGAGGTTTTGAAAACAACCCCTAAAAGGTACGCACAGATTAAAATAACTGTTAAAACCCTTGTTGATTTCAACCGCTAAAAAATACGACTGTGCGATGTTCTTGCCAGCCAAGCTCACTTTTACCAACAAAACAGAGTAAAAATGACCGTCAAAGGTACTGATTCATGTTACACAACTGCTTTTAAGCCAAAACGCTAAAAAGACCTTAAAAGGTACGCACAGGAAATATTTTCAACCCTAAAAGATATGCCGCAGACCCCTATACCACTTGGACAATGAAAGCTCCTCCCCCCAATACTCCTGGGGGTATCTGTATAGGAAATCGCACGATTTTTGAATTAATAGGTAAGAGTGATGTTTTGAAAGTTTTCAAAATTGATAACCAATTTGATAACTTTGAAAACATCAAGAGTATCTATTATTACAAATTGTACGAAAAGATTGTGCGATTTTTTATTTATAATATACTGAAAAACTAATTGATACTCTGCAGAGTACAATTTACAAGTTAAGTGTACTCCTCTCGTCCAATCAGAATCAAGTAATTTTGTACTGAAATAAAAGCTAGTCCGATCTCCCATGACCGATTGGATTTTCTGTGTTAAACATAATCGTGGTATCTATTCACCGTCTTTTCTATAATAAAGAGCAATTTATGACAAGG
Organism: Metridium senile; assembly: GCA_949775045.1. Lineage (NCBI taxonomy): Eukaryota > Metazoa > Cnidaria > Anthozoa > Actiniaria > Metridiidae > Metridium > Metridium senile. The sequence goes on from OX459095.1 coordinate 37,165,280, forward strand.
ACTGTGACAATTTCGTTTTTATTCAGTTTCGATATTTACCCAAAACATCAGTCCTTTACGCACTTAAAAAACCTCGATAATTGGAAGACTAGTTTCGTGTTTCAACCTTTTCAACTATATTCAAATGTACACGCATACTCTCAACATAACTGTAAATATTTAGACTTAAATTGTTTGTTTAACCTATTCTAACAAACTTTACATTGGAATTGGAATTCATCACAAAATAAAAGATAATTATTTAAGAGGAAAAAAAAAAAAGAAATAGAAGAAAACCCCCCAAAAAAATGGGCCATTGAGACTCGAACCAGAAACCTCTTGCTCCAAAATTCCAAAGTATTCACACGCGCTAATTGGAAGAATGTTGATTTAATAGTGAAAACAAGTTGTATTTAAATTACTCTTAAAAGTTTGAAGCTAAAAAAGAAAATAATAAAAGACAGTCCGTTTTATTTTCGAGCAGAAGTTTGAAGTGAGATATGGATGACAATCAATAAAGAAACAACTTTCTTTCTAAAGGAGTGTAGAAACGAAGGCGAAAACAGTAAGATAAAATTATGTTATGTGACTCGAACCGGGAATGGCCTGCGAACACGCTCGTACAGAAATCCGGCGTGTACGGTGTCTGCCAAGTGACTAGTGTTTAGCCAATAGCGTCAACATTTGTCTGTAACAGATTGTTGACAATTTCTAAGCAAAAAAACGAAAGAAAAGAAGACATGCCCAACGGGTTATTGCCTTGTAGAAGTATTAAACTATAACGACTAAAACGTTCAAAACTTGACACGATTTCATTTAAAACTGCGATGAATCAGTTTGTTGTCTTTCGTAGAAATGCGCCTATGAGGGCGGCTTCTCTGTTCCTTGTCTTGCTAACCGCTAGTTAACCCGAAAAATTCATGTTGACTTTCCATTTAAAGAAACCTCAGTAGATTCAATGTGTTTTTGGACGATTTTGCAAGATAAAGTAATATTTAATAGTTGTGTCATTGACTATTAATAGACAAGCTGTGATCAGACTCGTGATTGGATTATATGGAACAACAACCACCGCGATTGGTTGAGCCACAATGAGTTCAAATTAACGACTCTGATTGGTTGATAACATCGTCGATTTCAAAAGTACAGATTTAAATGGGAACGTGTTATACATACTCTCCATTGAAGACTAGAAGTCTTTCGGTGGATTCTTTAATAAGGCAGGGGAAGTATGTTTCAGTCTTGGCAAGATTGACAAAGTATATATCATTTTAAAGCTTATATAACAGAGAATACAACTGTATATGTGATGAAGCCTAAGGGCTTTATTCTATTTAATTGAAGAATTACCTTGAAATGGTGTAGGAATAACCTCAAGTGGATGCCTTTTCAGACTACAATAAGGAGAGAATCAATAAGCTGTGATATAAACTTTGTATAATTTATAAATCAATGAATTCCTATGTCCATCATATCTGCCAGAGCCTGTATATTTTTTAAAGAGTTAAGTATATAAGAAACACTTTGATAATAGAGCGTTTTCGTATAACCCACTTTAAAAATACAAATGAGAATACGTGTAAAATAACATGGTAATTAGATGTTCGTGTTATTAAATGTTTCAGTGAGTCGCTCTCACAGCTTTAAATATAACATGATTGACAACGAAAACATTTATAGATTTCCTCGTAACCACTTTTATCAATGTTTTTCACAGTGGCTTGTGGCTCAAAGAAAAAAATCGAAAGCAAATAACTACACGCACTCCTCATTAGCACATTATTTCACACATATTCTCATTTGCATTTTAAAGTGGGTTATACGAAAACGCTCTAATACAGTGACAAATGTTAACTATACACCATATAGACCCTTAACATTTCCTGACATTTGAGGTATTTGTCAAAGCAAAATGTATTATAGGTAATTGTCACTGTTGACTTATATGCAACTTGCTATTATCAAAATTAGGGAATGTTGCTCTATCTTACATCACATACCTTGTTTTTTGTAAAGCAGCAAAATTCTTTTTAAATAAAGGACTTAGCTGTAGGTAAAAAAAACACCGTGTTTTTTATGTGGTGTTAACACAACACACAAGGAACATGATATATAGGCTTGTTTTAGAAATATATATATATATTGAAGTGCACATTGAGTATCTTTGAAATTATGCACAGACTATACTATACCTGATTAAGAAGTCCAACAAGACTATGAGAACGACAAGGTTCATTACTGGGCTGAGTATTAAAGGATGTGCTGTCGGTCCTAAACCAGATGAAGTTTAATCAATAACACAATTACAATTCCAGAATTAAAAACAAAACATAACCCTCCCTAAGGTCTCCTGACAGATTTTGTGTGACCAAGAACAACTCCTGGGTTCTCTAGAGGGTTACTGACCCACTCCTGTAAAGGTTTACAGTCAACTCAACTACAGACAAACTTGCCGACACAAATATTGGAATGTGTGAACGCAATGCTATTTAGTAAAGTTATAGAAAGTGTTCATGGGTGGCATGAGTGGCCTAGCGGTGAGAGTGCTGGCCTTTCACCACTGTAACCTGGGTTGATTCCCAGCTTGGCAACAAGCGAATTGAGTCTGTTTGATGTGTTGTTCTCTCTCATGCCACAAGAGTTTTTCTCTGGGTTATTCGGTTTTCCTCCCTCCGCAAAAATCAACATGTGAGCAGAGTCGTAAATATGGAATGTAGTGGTAGTGAGTGTGAGTGAACCTCACGGAAGAGCTCTGACAGGGAGTGATGGTTGTAAAATATTTACATTTAGTGTCTGGTTAACTGTCTAGTATTTAGGAGCTTCTATCAAGAATACCTTGATGGTAATGATAAAAGATAGATGCTGGAATAACCCTTTTTTAGTTCTCTCTAAACTTCTTTAAATTTCAACTGTGTTATCCAACTCTCTTAACTACAATCTCGGCAAAAACTAAGTTAGACAACTGCCTTGAAAATGGGACATTAGTCTTTTACCGTAATGTGCATGCTTTTGGAGCCTAAATTTGTTGTTAAAGCCCCTCCCCCACTACACAATGTTGGCCTGGCAGTCATCAAGGAAACATGTTAACTGAAAACCAATATTGCGTGGAGGGGGAGGGGGAGGGGAGGATTATAGCAAAATTGTATAGGGAAAGGTCAAAATAGAGAAAACCGTAAAAGTGTCTCACTAGTTTCTGCCAAGATTGTAGTTTACTTTTAAAGGTAAGTGAGTAAGTGAGTTTGTTCTTTTGTGGTGGCAAGTTCATCTGTAGGCAGGTTGACTGGTTACCACTGTAAAATATCCATTGGCTATACAAAAAAAGATAGCACAACCGATGGTAATTGATCCAACATAACATTATATATGTTTTGAAAATAGTTACATACTTATTAATATAGAAACCACTTGTGGATGCTGTAACAAGCACTCTGTCTTCCTCTAGTGTTGTTATGTCAATATACATTAAGTCACCTACAAGGCAATTATAAATGTTTCAATCAACATCATAGCATGACCATTCTTGAAGAAATGCATGAAGGATATAGTCATAATAGATGCATTAATACACAATAATAACACAAGAGCATAATAAAACTATTGAATACCCTTTCTTGGAAATGATTGCTTATCTATTACTGTGTAGTCACTTACAAAAACTTTTGATGAATTTTTTACATTATTTTGACATTTTTTCATCTCAATCGGACCAATCAGGTACAAGTCCGATTGAGATGAAAAAATGTCAAAATAATGTCAAAAATTCATCAAAAGTTTTTCCTACGGTACAGCGAGTCACACAGTAATGCTAATTAATGAACGACACTGATTGTGCTAAACTTGATAATGATTGTCTCATACTCAAGTGTATGCTGATAAGAGAAAATAAATGTTTCACACTAATGAAATTAGTGTACAAAGTTCATCATTTGTCTCGTGAATATCAAAGATTGGATTGTCATTTTGAATGCTACTGATGGTCTTCATCAGGAATGTTGTTAGATCATCAGATTCCTTAAAAGGATCATTTTGCATTGTGATTGATAACATTTGAATATGTGTTAATGAAAGTATCTTTTCTGGTAATGAAAAGCAAAAGGTATAATATACAGAGTACAGATTGCCTCAATTATATTACTCCAATACCATACCAATACCATACAATACAATACCAATACCATACCAATACCATACCAATACCATACCAATACCATACCAATACCATACAATACCATACCATACCAACACCATACAATACTATACAATACAATACTAATACCATACAATACCAATACCATACAATACCAATACCGTATAATACCATACCAATACCATACCAATACCATACCAATACCATACTAATACCATACCAATTCAATAGCATGCCTCATGCAAAAAACAGTCACTTGACTACTAACCTTTAAGTTTTCTATAGCCTGGTGGAGGATTCCAACTACTTGGTGCAAGAATTTTGACACAATTAGGTACCTAGCAGTTGATTCAGAAACATTAGAAAACTCATTTACAACTCATGAGAAAAAAACAAAAGAAATCAGATCAATTAACTAAGCAATATCATGATTATATAGGTATCCATTGTTTCCACAGGGATGTTTAATGTCTAACATCCCTCCAAATGAATAGTCATGAAGGATATTTAGTGTAAATATCCCATGAGGAACAATTAGTTATTAATCGTTCCTAAAGGCCAGGCTAAACTAGGACACATGTAACCTGCTACATTGTCGCCTGCTACCTGTTACCTCAATGTTTCTCAGTTTAGCCACCTCGAAAACATTGTAGCGCGCGACAAATTTTGTAGCCGGGACACAAAAGATGTTTCTAGGAGACACAATTTGTGGTTCTATTATTTCCTTGATGTGTCTGATATGAACTGAAATGATAATGTTTAATGATTCCAATGAAAACCACAGATTGTAATGAAAACCTTTTCAAATATGTACATAAACTATTTTTAGCATACCTTTGGGTCTGTATTTTCAGGATGGAGTGGTTCTAGCAGGGGAAGCACCTCTTCAGAGCTAAACACATGACTTGGTGGGATGCACTCCTCTGTAGTCATGGTCTCTTGAATTTGTCCTTTCACTTTAGCTGCTTCTTCTTTAATGCAAATATTCAAAGACAATTAATATACTATAGCAACAAAGCATGTGAAAATCCATGAGAACAGATAAAAATTGCATTTTCACTCCAAGAACATAAATTTAATTGGCTAGACACTTTCATACTTTGAGATGTTAGAGTACAAACATTAAAAGCGTGATACAAAAATAGTACTAAATATTTATGCCAATTCTATTGTTTATTAGCACTATTTAATACTAATTAGTACTATTTGTTTCACAGATATAATGTTTGTATTCTATTGAATAAATAACAGTTAAGATTTTAAAAATCCATATTCTTGCCACATTCTTTTTGTTTTGTTTGTTTCTTGTGAACATAGCTCACTCAGCCCTCATTGTGCTTTCTGATGGATCAATTTGTCTTAATTTGCTTTTAAAGCATAAAGGAATCTTACCTTCCACATCAATACCTGCTATAGCAGATAAAAATGACAGGGATAAGTTATCAACTGCAGAATGTGCATTGATCTCAAAAGACGTGCTTAAAAGATCCTTCAGCCTCCTTAAATGAATCCTTGCTTCTCGCAGACTATAAGTTTCTGAAATAAAAAATTACAATCTAAGTACAAAGCAATATTTAATACAATAATCCAGTGAATATACACAGTCTTGAGTTTTGTTAGTTGATTGTTTGTTTTCATACCATTCTATTGCTTCAAACCTCTAAAAATGAAGCAGCAAATTAAAATACTTACTTGACTTCTCATAAAAATGCTATTATTAATCTATAAGCTCAAGGTGATGTGGGTTAAAAAATTGAAATTGAATTCTGACAAAACTGAGATCACTGTACTGTCAGCTGCCAGAGGCTCTTACTGTCTGAAAACATATGGCAAACGAGCCTTCTCTAATGCAGCTCCGGATCTATGGAATAGCCTTCCTGTGCATATTAGATCACATAATAATATCACTTTATTCAAGCGTGATCTTAAAACGTTCCTGTTTAGAAAGGCGTATTCTTCTTTCTGATTAATTAATTGATTAACTTAATATTTTAACATATATAACCGATATGTGTATGATTATGACCTCCTACCAACATATGTGGCTTCATAGCTCAGTTGGTATAGCATTGCACCGGTACTGCAAAGGTCATGGGTTCAAATCCCGTTGAAGTCCCGAATTTTTTCGAGCTTCTATAATTGCAATTACATAAATTGCTTATTTCTCCGCGACAATCATAATCATACACAAATCATATAACCGCGGATCAGACCCACATATACAGTTATTTCAAAAAACGTAGAATACTGAATAGTGCATACTGAATAGTGCATTGCAAGACCAAAATGCATTTTGGGTCATGTAATATTGTTTAAAGTAAGATAAATAATAATTAGTTATTTCATTCTTAATGTATTCCATTCAAAACAATGTACGAGCTTGTTATGGGGAGAAAATATCACTGTAGATGTCTGTAGATGTATTATTTATTACAAATCAATGAGACCCACAATGCCCTTTGGTCTTGGAATACACTATTCAGTATTCAACGTTTTTTGAAATAGCTGTATACCTATTACCGAAATATAATATATTTTTATATATGAATTCCTTCTATGCAAGGATTGATATAATTCTGCCTTTATTTGGCTTTTCATAATATTTCTTAGCTTGTTTTAATTACATTAGATTAAATATTCCTAAACTCTATTTTAAATATGTAAAGCGTTGTTGAACTATAAGGAATTGACGCTATATAAAATATTATTATCATTATTTTATTAAAACAACAATTGTTCACGGTTTGAGTGTCCTCATGGTAAATAGAAAACAATTTGTGTGATTTATTATAAATATGATTTTAATAAGCAATTACAAACAACAAAAACAAACAAAAAAAGGAATGATTAAAAAACTTTATAAAACAATAAGAATTAAGTACATTAACTGATATATCAAATACATTGTTATTTATTCCTGTATACAATGTACAACTACCAGTTTTTTTATGCATTTTAATAAGATGACAACCATGCCAATATTATCATGGTGCACATGGAAAAGTCAAGGTGTGCATTAATTATTTACACCAATAATTATATACCACATTCAAAAACAGAAATGCTTTCTTGTTGTAAAATTGGCCAGTTTTCAAGAAAACTTACTTCTTAATAAATATATATACCTTCCACAACTTTCACTAGAGAGTTTTCTTGTAAGCCTTCAATCATATGGAGCTCAGCAAAGTCATCAAGTCTGACACCATCAAGTAACAAAGAAAAACAGGTTCTATAACAGCTTTCTGGGCGATCCAATACAACTTGTCTCATGTCCTGTACATTGTCTTGAAATGAAAACTGAAAGTAAACACATTATGGGATACTCTTAGTAAAGTTCCCAAGGATCACCAAGCAATTTGCAATCATAGCAGTGTAGTGTCAATCATAGTGTCCAGTTGTTTTTTATAAAATTGCTATGATCACTGGTATCACTGCTTATAAACACCTAAAGCATATGCAGGGATAGATCTAGTACAAAACACAGAGTTAAGACCCTAGTACTAAATGAGCAAGCCAAAAGATAGATTCAAATGATATAAATCATACTACAAACAATAAGAAAGCAACAGTGACAGCAAAACAGTGCTTTTAGCCATACTCTTCTAGACATGCCTTACACAGTTGTAATAACTTGTTAACAATATTTGAATGTATTAACAGTTCAAGGCACCTTTACTTCAAGCGTGAAGCAAGCAACATTGTGATACAAGTAAATTTTGAAACAGCCAACGAGTAATGTGACAAAATATCATTTTTGATCAACAACCACAGCACAATGCTTAACTAAAATGTTAAAGATTCAGTTTTTTCACTTATAGTATTTATTATATTACAGAAGAAGTTAGCAAAGGATTATTTTGGTAGTACTTAGAATATATTTACCGTAGCGGGTACAGGTTCACTGGTTCCAGGGATAACAAATTGTATAGTCACTGTACCAACTGGGAAGTCCAGCTCCGCATTCCCTTCTCCTTGCAGATCTATATAAAAACAATTATTTCATTACACACTTCAACAAAGTGCACTATGTTGTGAGATAAGTTTTCATGCACTAAATTAACTCAACATGTTTAAGAACTTGTTTTCAAATAGTAAAAAGCTTCTTTCCAAGAATATTAAATATACAATTCTGATTGAGATTCATCATTTTCATTGTCACTATAATTTTCAATTAATAATTTTTAATTGAACCTTTTAAACATTAGCTTCTAAGGTTATGTTCAAAACTTATATTGTGCTATAAAAGATACAATGTAATATTACTCATTGCTATATTAAAAGCTCATAATCCCAAGATGACTAGCATATAAAAATGCTTTTCAGTTCACTTGGAAAATTTGGATAACCAAATATTGCATACTTTGAGATTCTGATAACGACGGCTCAGCAGTAGTGGTAGTCTTCTGTGCTGTCTCTTTTTGCTCGGCCAGTTTTTTCAAATGAGGACAAACCATCTCTGGACTTTGTTCTGGCGCAGCAGCAGAGGAGTCGACTGAAGGCATGGTTGAACAACGCTCACAAAACCCAAGAGTACAATTCGACGCCTAAAACTGTGCTGAGTTTACCTACAGAACAGCGAAAAATCAATAAAAGAGTGTATCGATGTGACATTGCAGTAAGAATACTGCTGGCAATGTGGCAAGACACGTGGAAATTTGACTCATTCCACGAGTACATGTATGCCCGTCAAATAACTACACTAGTACACTCACCAGTAGAACTTTCTAGAGGATCTTGCCACTGAGATCTCCTAGAGTAATTTCTAGTAGAGTTGCAGTAAAGTTTCGACTGATTCACTACCTCTAACGGCTTATGTCTGGAGAAATTCTACATAGCAAGCACCTCAGCTTACGCAACGTTTGTCTTCTCAGCCGGTTACTCGGAACCATTCCCACGCGCCTCAAACAAATTCCACAGGGAGCCCGGCCTGTCGGGTGGCATAAAGTTTGGTATATATTTTGGAAAATATTAGCCGATTTAATAGGGTATCGGAAAAGAAACAAGCCAACGACTGTCGTATACATACCGTATTTACACGAATAAGCGTCGCCCTCATATAAGCGCCGCATTTTAACGCTATAATGTTACTCTATAGCAGCATTGGAAATACATTTTTATCAAAAGCTATTCTCGGTTTTCACGTGACGTCATCAAAACGTTAAAATCTAAACTATAAATCGCAGAAGACTGGCCCCCTAGTATTTTGTAGATGTTTTCGAAAGATATTACTCCTGAAAGTTTGGTTGGTTTTTGTTGTTTCGTTCTCGAGATGTTGGAAGCGAAATTCCCGTCACGCAACATTGTCACGCATTTTCTAGAGCCGTAAAAAGATAGAAATTAGCCTCAAATGTCATCTTTTTTGGCTGGTACACTAATGAAATTGTTTGTTGATTAAACATCTTTAGCTTTGAAGCATTTTAGTTCGAGTTAACTGATTGTAATTTCGATGCTACAGTGTCCGCCATGTTGGTGTACACTGAACTGTACATAAAATTTTGCAGAATTACATAGCTTTATCATAGTTAATAGATAGAATTCCCCTCTATTCTTAAACTATGACGAAATATTGATGACGTCAATGAAAACCGAGAATATTCTTCCGTTCAAAGTTATTATATTTCACTGCTCAGTTAGAACTGGTCATAAAGTATGGGGGGCGGAAAAAAGGTGGGGTGGGTAATTGTTGTGCATTGTATATAGGGGTGGGCTACTTGTAACTATACATTGTCTTAAGGGTGGGCCAACAAAAATCATTTATTGGGAATTCTGAATTTTCCAGCCCACCCGCCCTTCCACTCTCCCCACCCACTGGATGGACTACTACCCTCTCGGCGGTGGCGTGCCTTACGAGATAGAGTGTTTAAAGTGTTAAGCGGGCCGGGAACTCTCGTGTAAAAATATCTCTCGAGGGTAAAAAATCAAAGATTTGGTACTATTTTAGGGTATGAATTCAAATTTAGAATTTAAACATTGTATAAGGAAAATCACATATATTTTTTGTTTTATCTTTCTGTAGTATGTGGTATCTCTTAGTGGCTACAAGTCGTCCACGGGTGCCGCGCACTTTATTTCGGTATCTTTTAGAAGTCTCTCCCTCCCCCCTTCCTCCCGGTTACCGTTTAATTATCAAAACACATTTCCCAACAGTAAATCCGTGAGGTACTGAAAAACTACTCAAAAATACAAAATGTCGCTAATTAAACAATAAAATTAGCATAAGATTGTACTATTTACACTATTAAATGATATTGTTTGAATGTGCACCGGCTAGCAATAAAACGATCAATAAAGTTCTCCATGATTATCTCGACTAAATGGGGAAACCAAAATAAAAACATATTACAAACTTGAACTTCTAATTGGATGGATTTAATCGAGCAACTATAAATAAAGAACCACTGCTCTAATTGGTGCATCGCCAGCTATATTTCCTAATCCTTGTTTAAGTGCCGCTATATAGACTATGACGCTATAGCAATTGTAACTGAGTCAGATCAAGAAAATAGATTAAAAAGTGAAGTTTAGTAGTTGTCTTCCGGTCGCCTTACCAAATGCAAATGTTCCAAATTGATCAGAGGTCTTCAAATTCCAAAATGGATAAAGGGAGTCGCTACTCGAATTTCGGGTAAGATTTATGTTTTAGATCAACATAATATTTGTTTTTCTTAGCAATATGTGATATGAAAGAAAGAATAAATCCAAGTCCTTTCATTGTCCTATTTCCTGAGCTTCTGACTTATTTAGTGAACGAAGTCAACTTGTCAAGACTAGATTATTTAGTCGTCGTGCCAAAAAACATTATTCAAACTAATACTTTTGTTTGACGGATAACATTTACTTTAACAAGCCACATGGATGATTTTATGCACTAATGTATACCATTAAAGCGGAAAAAATGACATTCAGTTACTAAGAAGCAACTACTATTTATTGTCGTTCTCGTTGTCACGAAGGACCATTGGCGCAGGTGAATCGAAGAGATTTCCTGAGTGATAAATGACCAAATGTTTTCCTTTTCCACAAATACATTGATTACTATATATCTGTTTATATTTTAGAGAAACACGGTCAAAGCTCAGTCGTTTGTATTTTACTAATGCAATTACAGGTGAGTCATTTAATAGCTTTATATTGACAACTAAACATTCGGTCAATTCTAAATCCGCTTCTTATATAACATAAGAACTGCTTAGTATAACTATATTTCCAGTGCATTTCTATATCTATGTCTGCAGTCAAAGACATCGCAAATGAATGAAAGGGAATTACAAAAGAGTTCATAAGAAACTCGAGTACTGCGAAACGCTAATGAAGTCGCGAATCAAATCACGGTAGCCAAGAACAGCATAAAAAAAGGAGTATATTGCATTATCAAAAATTGTATGTGTCAATTTTGATATGACGCTCATTTTGGAGATGTGATTTTTTATAAACGGAAGTGGGTTGCACTAGGAATTACATTCAATCAAAGCAGTTGTTACCACACCAAAAACTGAACGGCTGCCTTAAGGCACATAGGGGCGACAAGTCGCGTTTCGTGTGAGATGTTATTGATGTCAAAGTATTTGTCTTTGCGACAAAGCATTTCTTCCGCGACAAGTCGTACAAATAAGTGAAATTGAATTAGTGCGTTTGGTCGCAGCTACAAATAGAAGCGATGCAAATGAAGCAACCTTTCGTAGTAACTCTACGCTTTAGTAATACCAAATGAGCAACTAAATAACATTTTCAAAAAGGTACCAATACTAAAGTTGCATGGAACTTGCTCCTTAGTCCGCTAAAAACACAATTCTGCATGTGAAAAAATATATATTCAAAGAATATTCAAAGAATATTTTCTGCGTCAAATCGTTGAAACACACGAGGGAGAAAAGAGCCCCGGAGCATACTCGGGGAACATAACCCCTCGTATCTAGAAACCATTGATTTATTTATTTCACTTAATACCTTTGCATCTGTTATTTATATATTAGAAAAGTGTTATTGTTTCATGTGAATATGACCTAAGTTATGTATCTTCTCAATGTAATTGTTGTATATAGGTTACCTGACTACTTAAGGTAACCTAGCACCTTTTTCTTTTATATTTTCAATATTCAATTGCATTTATTTAGAAATCATGGTGTAAATAAAGTATTATATTCCAATGGTAATTGATAATCGAGACACAATGTTGATCTCCAGCTGGAAAGTTACATCATTTGTACCATCCTCAAACTGATTCTCTAGTATTTAGTTGTAACAGAAAAATAAATAATAAGAACGCCGTTTCTTGCATGAGATAAATGAGTAGTTGCCAGTGGGGGCCTCCAATACATTGTATGTAGTAGGGTGGGGATGCTCATCAGATATTTCAAAACTTACCACTAAAAGTTGCTAGCGTCCTGTCTAAATGAATTTATAAAAAAAAAAAATACTTTTTACACCTAAAAGGTACACTATATTTGTCATTCCGGTATGAAATATTCACTGTCAAACATCCAATAAGGTACCAGCTATTTCTCTAGTGGTAAATTTAGATTTGTATTTCTTACTGTTGAAACCCCCCTAAGAAAATGGACGATTGTATTAATGTATTAACAACGGGAGAAAGAGCTTTATATTTCATATTGAAATAAAAAGCGTATACAATATTTCCTAAAGGATATTTTGGTTATTGAAATTTTAATCGTACGACAACCCGCTCAAAACCGTCGTACAGATAGATAAATACATATATATTCGCTCCCCTCGGAGCTTTTCAGAGATTATTGGGTTATTGTGGATGACGTATTGTGGATGACCCACAGTTCCGTACGGTCGTGCAATCACCAATCGCCCTTCGCCCCTTAAACCCTTTTTTTAATTAGGTGTATATGGAGGGAGAGAGTTCCATTCTTTGACAACTTGATAGCATAAACGTTGCTTGCCCCAGTTGGTCTGTACAGCAGGCAGCAGAAGTTGTGTGAGTTTCTTGTGTTATGTCGATGGACATCATACAGTTTTATTAAGCTAAGATGGTATGCTAGTAGGTTGTTCATTTATAGATGTAGAGGAATCGATCTGTGGTACTATCTGCGTTTATCAAGCTTGATCCAGTTAATCGAGACGGGCGAGGTTTCGCTGTTAAGTTTGTTTTTCTCGTATAATAAACAGACAACTGCCAGGAGCCAAGAAAAAAGAAGAAAAAGAAAAAGTTATACTAGTCTGGCTTATATTGAATTGTACGCGACCGTTAGTTTTTCAGTGGTGACATTGTATTTCTTGGGTGGATTGCACTCGTAGCAGGTGACCTGACTGCTGTACGTCAATAGAATTAACTTACTTAATTTACGTTACTGTATAGAGAAACCTTTGATTCAGAAAATAGTACGAAAGAAACAGTTTCTGTTACTGAATATATCTTTTACTACCAAACTGCATGTTTATCGACCCCGTCAATGTCATATTAATTTCTTTTTTTTACATATTTCGCTTTTGTGTTCGGTTTCTTTTGATACGTACAATTTCCTAAACTAGTAAAATGAAAGAATACCCATTACGCTAACAATTACCCTAATATTAGACACTCCATGATGTATGGCATATTAATTATTCTACACAGCAGCAATGCCATTAAAACATTAAAACGGTTTCGCCCGTGGTATATAGATAAAATAAAAATAACATATTTTAGATTTTTGTTCAGTGTAATTTTGACAAATAATCTTTAAAAAATTGAAATGCCAGATTTAATATTCTATTCTAAAAAAAAAAAAGTCGTGTAAGGGGGCAGTGCGCCATGGCTACTGCGTGGTGGTTAAGAATTGCCTCCATTGTCGGTTTTTCTTTCTTTCTTAAGCAATTGTTTTATTGTATCAATAGAATATTTCGAAGAATTGTTTTAAAATTTAAAATTTAACAATATTGTAACTGGAATACAATAAATTCAACTTTCCAAGTTCTGCCAAAAAAAACTAACTGGTTTCGTTCTCACCGGATTGCTAATTATCCAAGCCGCAACTTTGATAAACACGCCAGCTTTTAAGTTTGTGTTTATGCATTATGAACTTCAATGATTACATACACTTCGGTTTGTTCTACTAATAGCCCGTTTGATTTACTGCGAGGTCATTGTGTATGAGAGCTTTCGCTGGACCGTCTGAGTGCTTATTTATATTGAACTGAACGTGAAACTTATATGTCACACGAAACAGCTCATAGAAACAAACCAAAAACTGAAAAACAGTTCTTCTTCAAAGCTCTAGATTATCGTTTACTTAGGCATCGGTTAAGCAGCAGTTATTCCACAGTTAATCGGGACTTGTTGTGAGTAGAACTACCGATGGATCTAATATAGTCATTCTTTACTATGAAACAAAAATTCTTATTTGGTAAGTTCGTTACCCGGTTCGTTACCCGGCGGTAAGTGTTTGTCCAAGTGGTAGGGGTGATCGGCATCGCGTATTTAAAAATCTCCGTTTGAAAACGTTCGTTTGCAGTGACCGAAATCGCTGCTTTCGTGTGGACGGAAGTTACTAGAAAGGGGAAACGCATACGTGATACGATTATCTCGGTACATGTGGGCGTGGCCTAATATGAAAATAGCTGTTTTGTCTCGTTGCCTCCTTGCCAGTTGGGATTCTAAAACACTTATGTTGTTTTTCAGTTTATATTGTTAGGGCCGCAGGGGGAATACAATTTACATTGTAATTGCTTGTCCCTCTTTAAATGGAGTGTAAATATTTTTATTTAATTTATTTACTTGACACCGGCTTTACAAGAGAAACGGCTTAACAACAAAACACCAACCATAACACCTGTGATCACAACGACTCTGCGACCACAATGACATACATTCGGACAATCAACAACTACGATCAACAGTATCATTTCCAAACATTCACCTGTATTCTTTTTTTCCTCAGACATCGGAGAGTCGAAGAATAAGACAAAAAATACAACGCGAATGTGGAGCAAGAACAAGACGCACCGTCGAATGTCGTCTGAAAGTTTAATATCCAGCGCTCTTATTCCTCAGATCCAGAGGCAGCCGTCAAGCGATAATCAAAAAGAAGACTTCTGGAAAAGACATTTCGAAGCACGGGCAAATGTGCCCTGGGCAGAGTTTCGTTCTTCTTTTTTTGACGACTACGGGACTGCGATTCGAGAGTTTTCTTCTAATCGTGTGAACTGGTTCTTAACCTTACTACATATGGAAGTATTCGAAGGAAGAGAGTGCATTTATAGAACCCAATACAACAGATATTGTGGAAGGTCAAATAACAACCCGGACCAGCTTTGGGAAAAACTAAAAGAGTACGCAACAGAACGTATCTTCAGAGAAGGAGTTGCAGAATCGCTAATGGGTTGAAAATGTGACATGTTTTCAAACACTTTGAAACATTACAAGTGATTCCCCTATAGGGGCTTCTATAACTAAATGACACTTACGCTAAATCTCGAATCCCTATTGCGAAATACTGATCAGCATAAGTAGACATATATAACAACCTCGTTCCCAGGGCCCTCTCCCTTCGCTTTTGGGTGGGAACGAGGTTGCATATATAACGCACTTCATCTTGCCCATACCACTCACTTGTACATACTAATGACATCAATATTAAATGTATTTAATACTATATATATTAATGTATTTAAATTGCTTGGTTGAGACGAGTGCTTTGTGAGAGTACACAGGACGCAAGTTGGCAAGTTGATCAAATATTGATGTAAATTTGTATTTTACAAAATACAGTAGAAAAGTAGCTTTTTTGGAAGTTTGCAGTTACAGCTATTTATGGCTGAATACTGAATAGTGCAATTCCAAGACTGAAAATGCATTTTGACAGTCGATCGTATAATACTTTTTTATATTATTTTTAGTACATTCCATCCGAAACAATCTACTAGTTATATAGAGAGAGTAAATCGCTGTACGTATATATTTACTTATTATTTCAAATTAATTAAGACCCACAATGCCCTTTGGTCTTGGAATGCACTATCCAGTACTGTAGTATTCAACATTTTTTCATAAATAGCTGTACAAAGCTGTTGGGAATTGTGAGAACATTCGAGAATGTGGATCTCATGTTCTTTAATTTCCCGTCTACTAATTAGTCTGTCCATAGCTAAGGGGATCATAGGGGGGGGGGGGGGGGGGGCTATATTTACCATGGTCTGCCTGAAAGGCTATATTTATGATTGACTGTGGAAGACTCCCAAAGTCTTATAGCCCTTTTGAATAAAGCTATACCGCGGCGCTTATTACATTTTTCGCGCTTTAAAATGCGGCGCTTATTGGAGAGAGGGGCTTATTGGAGAGAGGGGCTTATTGGAGAGAGGCGTTTATTTCAAAATTGGACGCTCGTCAAAATTTTTTTTTTCTAATGGTATGTTGTCTGTCTGTACATGGATAATAATTTTATTATCCATGGTCTGTGCGAACATTTTTTTACAGAAACTAACTAAACAGAACTTTCGATTCTCACCATTTGTCTCTTCACTTGACTTCGATTAGAACTACGGATATTGGGGAGAGTACTTTAAGTTTAAAATGGGCCAGCGGTGAAATATAATAACTTCGAACAGAAGAAAATAGCTTTTGATAAACATTTCCAATGCTGTTCTAGAGTAACATGATAGGGTTTTTTTATTTACATGGATTTTCTCGAAAAGCACCGCATCGTGACCGCGGCGCTTATTTGAATACAACGGTAATGTGCAATTCACAAATCTGACCGATACACTTATTTAGAGCGTAATGGTTGGCAGATTCAAGTTTGGAATTAAAGGTTTTGTTTATATCAAGTAGAAGTGGGCTGCAATATTCAAGGTGGGGCAGTATGTAGGTTTTGTATAGCAACAGGGAAACATCAGCAGGCACCAATCTTTTCAATCGTGGTAAAGCTCCAATTTTAGAATAAACCTTTTTTAGTATAGCTGATATGTGGTCCTTAAAGTGCACCTGACGCCCTTCATGATATTTTGAAAATCTGTTTGACATGAGGTGTATAATAAGTGTACTTAATTTTTCTTGATGTCGACATCTCCTTTCTGAGATATAAGCATTTGAAATCTGAAAATGCAAATGAAGTGACGTCTACGCAGGCCTCATTAAATATACAAAAGTTCTCTGGAAATAATTATAGCAATTTTTTAAAGCTCAATATCTGTATTACTAATATTTACACGACCATTAACATTTTTACTTCTTTACAAAAACAAGCTTGCTGTCAGCTTTGAAACAAAACTTTGACAAATTCCTGGGATGACGTCACCTCATTTGCATTTTTAGATTTCAAATGTTCATATCTCAGAAAGGAGGGGTCGAGATCAAAAAATATTAAGTACACTTATTATACACCTCATGTACAACAGATTTGCAAAATATCATGAAGGGCTTCAGGTGCACTTTAATTAAATGATAGTTTGCTGTCAATGACCACACCAAGAATTTTTAAAGTGTCCTTTATTTCAATCGGAGATCCTTCAACATGTAAGATAATTATGAGAGGAATTTCCCAGAATCATGGCTTGAGTCTTTTTGCCATTGACTTTCAAATGATTTGAGGAAAACCAATAAGATAACAATTGTATGACGTTTCTTCAACAACCATGTTGTTATTTTCCAAGTTTTCGGGCCTAACAAATCATCATAATGGGAACACGGCTTGAAGAACACCAAGCTTGTGTGCGACGTTCTAAACCAGAAATGTCAGCGTTGGCAGCCCATGCGCACACATCGGGCCATGGCATTGCATTGGATGAGGCTACAATTTCAAAATCAGAAGGCAGATGGCACCAGAGAAAGTGGGCGGAAGCCTGACCAAGCCTGTTACATTGCTTTTAATAAAAAATCAATTTTTAATAGACAGTGGAAGAAGACTTCCAACTAACTATGTAGCTCTTTTGTATTTATGTTATCAGGTTTTCGTTCATAAGAACGTATTCTATTCCATCGTAGAATAGCGCGCGCTTTTGTTTGTATTTGTGTTTTTCAACCGTTTTTACACTTACACTGTAACCCCTGATGATGGTCTGTTATATAGGCACGAAATCTTGGAAAATAAAAACATTTGGGTTGAAGAAACGTTATACTATGAATGAAAAACCAACCAACAAAGAAATTTTAAACTTAAGATAACAATTGTAGATCTTAGTTCAGTGAGAGTCAACTCTAACGTAGTAAGGTTAATGTCTAAAGCATGGTTGTATCATACATGACACCTATATTATGACCTATTTGGCGGAACGTCTCCGTGTAATAAATATAAGTGAGTACCCCCCCCCCCCGGGTGCTAACGCTATAGCATACTGGTTAGCGGCATGAAATGTCTTAACAAATAATAAACTTTATCAAACACAGAATTCAAAAAGCTGACACTTATTTACATTGAAGCTGTGTACAAAATAAATCGAATAAGAGAAAAATATATATTACATTAAAAATTTATATACAAAATTATATATATTATGTATATATATATAAAGTTAAAAAGTATGTTATATAAAAAACTATAATAATATTTTACAATATAATAAATATAGAATCTACATATTTAAATATCTCATTAAATATTGATGAAAGTTAATTAATTACATAACCAATAATTCGAAATATAAATGATCGAATAGATTTCGAATTTTTTACATTAGTAAGTAACTTATTAAAAAGATTAGATGCTGCATGTGAAAAAGATCTGGTTCCTGATTTTGATGAGATTTAATTTAAGTGAATGTTTTTACTTCCCCTAGTATTATAATTGTGAATATCTGAGTTTCGTGAAAAAATATTATTTAAATTCTGAGGACAAAAGCCATTTACATATCGAAAAACTTGACCAGTTGAACACATTTATGAAAACGATGTCTTTGAGCTATTTAATAGCACTGATAATGATAGGCCATAGCACTGAAAAACCGCAGCCAAGGATGCCAAAGAGAGGAAAACTGAATTTAGCGCAAAAAGGAACGCCAGTCTGTCATTTTGTTTACGAAGCTTAGCGAAAGAGCCATGACGCTACCCCTACCCTTTTGGAAGGGTGACCCTCCTGTGAGGGTGACCCTATCTCCATGTAAACAGGCCCTTAGAAGGAAGAGCTAACTAGCTAGTCGGAGTCGTCGATGAGAGTGACACAAAGACACGGATACGGGCTAATATATACAAGAAGGTGCATGATGGGATATCTATTGTTATGTAAATACTCGCTTTTATTCTATATATTTTTTTTTTTTTGCCCAATCCCCTCCCACCCTCAAATATCTAATGGTCCATAGGTATAATATTCCGCTGGTGAGAGGATCAAATTTCCCAAAATTTATCACATTTATTATATATGTTATGTATAGACCCTTTTAATAAGCGTTGTGTTTTCCGCGCTTGACATCAAATTTATTATACAAATTTCAAAAGAATAAATTTGACGTCAAGTGCGGAAAATACCACACTTTGGGAATTATTAAAAGGGTCTATTAAAGCATAGTTAGAAGATTAAAGCAAGGTTGAGTTTGGGCTACCTGTGTACATATAAGACCAGAGGAAGCCCAAACTCCGTAACTACAGATTCACAAGAGATTGACAACAAATTCACATGTGGCAGCACAACAAGGCCTGGCTGCGCTCCTGGTTGCACGCTGTCGACATTCCTAGGTATAATCTTGTGTAAAAGAAAGGTTTTGCTTGTGATTTTGAAGATCTTTGAAGCAATGACAACACCGCAACTTGGTAAGGGAAAGAAAGGACAATCTACAGAAAAGCATCAAAATACTTCCCACACAACGGTAGCAGAAAACGACCAGAATTATGAGTCTTCAAGTGACAGCTCAATGGAGGACGACGACGATGATACCAGTTCATCAAGTGAAAGTACGATCAGCAATCATCATGTCGAACATATTTGGCAAATGGACGAGGAGAAGGACAGGAACGATAACAAGTTAAAGATGGGACGCTGGTCCAAAAAGGAAGAGAAACTATTACGGGAGAACTTAGAAAAATATCTGGACAAACATAAGATTAGAGATCAGAAGAGGTTACTGTTTGCAAATTTTAAAACCAAAAATGGGAAGAAATGGAAAAAATTCTGCAAAAACACAGGATTTTATAGAGCACTTGCGAAAGGCCTAAACAGAAGCTTGTTTCTGGTGTACAGGAAAGCAAAGCGCACTTTTGATAAGAATAACTATTTGGGAAGGTTTACCAGGAATGAAGATAAAAAGTTGTTAGAACTTGTAGCATCACATGGTAAAAAGTGGTCTAAAATATCAACCTTAATGAAACGAAGTAAACTAGCCATTTCTCATAGGTACGAGTTCATCAAAGACAGACCAAAGCACAATACTGGGCCATGGAGACGTGATGAAGTAGAGAGACTGACGGAAGCCGTGAGAAAAATAACGAACACGGAAGATGGTGATGAAGTTCACAGACGAATTTCATGGAATGCAGTCGCTGCTCTTGTGAAAACAAGAAACAGTACAAAATGTAGAGAGAAGTGGATTGACTGTGTGTGCTGAAGGACTGCAATCAGATCAGACAGTACTAGACAGCAAAAAGAACTTAACTTACCTCAAACGTTCCGTCATGAAATTCGTTTAATTCAAACCCATTGACAGGTTTCATCATAGTTAGTAGAGGGAAATGGTTAGGAAGCCCTTTGTTGTATGTTTTTGTACACTTTTTTTCGAGCATGACCGTGCATAATCTTTTGTTTTGCAATTGTTTTAGCCATATTGGATTCGTCTCAGTGAAAAGACCAAAAATCCTTATTTTGGCTGTTGCTTCAAAATACTCAAAAATTTAGAACAAACATTACAATATTCCTTACAATAATCTCATAGAAAAAGTTTATGTTGACTAGCTCTTTTTGCAATTTTGATTGGCCGTAAAGAAAACGTTATGCACTGTCAAGACCGGTTCAACTTCGAAATGCAAACAAAGAAGTACAACAAAAGGTTTCCTAACCAGTCCCCTCTATAAACTATGGTTTTATATTTTCATTTATATCTGCGGTTTTGCCGTTAAACAAATCGTGTGGTTGCGTTTCCTTAGAAATTGTTGTGCAGTTTTTGTCAATTTTTTTGCGGTTTCCAAGCCCCCTTACGCTCCCCCCTTTAATTTTTTCCAGATTTTTATCTTGCATTCTTCCAGATCAAATTTTTCATTGCTGTACGCATCTTACAATGCGAATAGATCCTCATGCATATATACCTAAAAAGTCCCTGGCTTATTTATAAATTATATACACCTATTTCAAAAATCGTTGTCACAATCAAAGCTATAGTCCACATTCTGAAGCCTGCAAACGATGTCGGTATTTCTTCTCTTGTTATCGATATATTCATAGCATATTTTGGTTGTACGTGTTTATGTTATATGACCATAACAAGTTGTTGTTGTGGTAGATATAAATAGAAATATTTCTTTAAAAAAACGTGCAATAAATCACAATTCAAGTCCATATAATCGACATCTTTTCCAGGCTTTAGAGTGTGGACTGTAGCTTCAACTGCAACAACAATTTTTGAAATAGGTGTATAAGTCTAACGTTAACCGGTCATTGACGATATGAATGCAACTAATATATTATACCATAAGTTATAGTTCTAAAGTTATAGTTATATAAGTTATAATATGCCTCAATGTTGATTCTATGTTCAGTTTTAAATTATAGCTAATTTAAGTTATTTTACTGCACAGCTTGCATCTGTATTGCTTGTGAGGTAGTGTTTGCAGTTAATTTATTTGCTCCAACAGTAAAAGCTGTACCTGAAACCTCTAAGTGGCTTGGTGGTAACCTTAATAGAGTTCTAAACAATTTCTTGTACTCCTTCCCAAAGTTAGGGTTCATGATTCCGTAGAGAATAGGGTTAGTTGCACTACTAGACTCCAAGAAAGTATAGGTCAAATAAGCCTTTCTTGTCAAGGACCAGGCTAATTACATCGATTATATCAATGATGAAGATAGGGATCCAGCAAATCATGAACATGACCACGATAACAAACAGTGTCCTTGTGATTTTTATCTCGTGAGAACTGAGATTGTTCTGCGAGGAATTTCCCCAATTTGACATTGAATTGTTATGTTTCTTGATGACTCTGTATACTTTGAAGTAACAAAATGCGATGACAATGACAGGAAAAGCGATATAAAAGGTTACTAACACGGATAAGAAGATGTAGTCTGTGACGTTAAGGTAGCAGAAGAACTTTCCTGGATGGAAGACATACTTATATCCCAAAGCAACATATGACAACGAGCCTAGAATAGAAAGGACCCAAACGATAGCAATATAGTAAACAGTTTTTCTCAAAGTAAAATAAGTTCGATATTTTGATTTCATCACTACTCTATAAGTAACGGTTCCAACTCATAAGTGTCTGGTTGAAAACTGAGGCACATGCAAATATTAAGGAAGCTATCCCATAAAACTGGCAGGTTTGCTCAGAATAAGGCCATTTGGATATTATAAGAACTCCTAAAGACGGTAGCTTCGAAAAAATACCTAATCCAAATTTGACATCGCCAACGACGCGATCAAAAAGTTTGGAATTGGTCTTAGGCTTGGGTTGCAGAAGATTATCTTCAGTTTGGCGGAGTTGCCGATTAATGTTTCGAGCTCAATGACTACCCAAGCCAGAGATTCGATCCGTACTTCCCATTTTTCTCTCGAGGCAAGTTCAAACTGAAGATGCTGGATGTCTCTTTCGTTTGCGGAAGATGCGTTTGAAAACATGCATCATAGTTTTTGTAAAAGCAACTAAAGCGAACTTGCTTTTAAATTGAATGTGCCTGCCAAGAAGATGATATTAGAATCCAGAATTCAGTATCTAGAAAGAGTTGGATCAGTGAAGAAACTACACTTGACTGAAGCTTACCCTACTTTCAATATCTGAAAATTTGCTTGACAATCTCTTTAACTGTCCTGACTATTAATTATTAGCGAGATCTAAAGTGTTTTTTGAGGTCAGACTTCAATTTTCTTAGGTCATGTACGTTCGATTCGGACTTTGTTATTTTTCTTTAAACGTCTGCGCAAAGGCTTTGTCAGGCTCGTAACATGGTATATTGTGAACCTATAGATCCCAGATCATTTCGGAATTTTTGATCCCTGACACCAATTTTTTCCAAACCTTTGATCCAAATCCCCGAATCAGACTCAATTCCCCACTGATTCTCGACCCCAGCCCTTCGATCCCTGAGCCCTGGGCTCTGATCCCTGATCCGGGCCTAATTTTTGGGCTTGATCCCTAATCCCATATACCATGTTTACGAGTCTTTTTAGGATGCTAAGAGCTTATATGTGTCTTTTAAATGATAGTTTGCTGTCAATGACCACACCAAGAATTTTTAAAGTGTCCTTTATTTCAATCGGAGATCCTTCAACATGTAAGATAATTATGAGAGGAATTTCCCAGAATCATGGCTCGAGTCTTTTTGCCATTGACTTTCAAATGTAGACTACGAGTAAGTCCTTCTTTTCCCTCCAGAATCAGTAATTTTAAAAAACGAATGTTACGGGATTCCTGTGGATGGCGCCGGAAATAGATCGTTGAGTAGGGAGAGGAAAAGAAGGGACTACAGACAACACTGTAAGAAACGAATTACCCGTTGCTCTCACAACGGAAAATTCCGATTGGTTTAAAACGATTGATCTGTCTGGCTGACCATGAAGCTATTTTAAACGAGTGTCTGGAAAGTTTTCCAAACGTTTCATCCTTAAAAGAAGAACAGAAAGTGGCCGTTATCAATTTGCTAGATGGCAAAGATGTTTTCGCTGTTCTGCCGACCGGTTTTGGCAAGAGCTTGATCTACCAACTATTTGTTTTGGCAAAGCTAAAATCTCAAAGCTGTTGTGTCCTTGTTGTTTCGCCATTGAAAAGTATTATTGACGATCAAATAAACTGATGTTGGCATCACTGCAACCGAAGTGAACGAAAAATTTGATCTGAAATCTGAGATACAGTTCCATGTGCTGTTTTCTTCAGCATAGAATTGCGTGTCCACAAATGTACGGTACGGTCCGTACCAACGTATAGACCACAAGCGGACCGTAAATTCGAGAATTTATTTAAAAACTGTGCAGTAACTGCTATGGTCAACAATTAGTGGACATACAACTATTTTCATTGATTACCCGATGACACGATTTTGACAAGATAACTATGTGTTAAAAAAGGGCGGTAATTCGTTTCTTACAGTGTTGTCTGTAGTCCCTTCTTTTCCTCTCCCACTCAACGATCTATTTCTGTCGCGCTCCACAGGAATCCCGCAACACTCGTTTTTTTTAAATTACTGATTCTGGAGGGAAAAGAAGGAATACTCGTAGTCTATTCAAATGATTTGAGGAAAACCAATAAGATTAACAATTGTAGATCTTGGTTGAGAGTCAACTCTAATGTAATGACGTTAGTGTCTAAAGCATGGTTGTATCATACATGACACATATTATGATCTATTTCTAAAACTGCTGCAGCCGATCTTATACTCGAAAGTCCATAATGAAATTGTTGTTATATTTTTTCCGTTTCACATATAATAAAAATGTGCCCATGCATAGGGTTCCATGTATAAAGATATAAAAGAATTGAAGCTGTGAAGGAATCTAGCACCCTTGACAGGGCCGTAGCACGGGGAGGGGCAGGGGGGCCGCGTGCCCCCCCAAAACGGCTTGATTTGAGTGTATTGAATGGCAGTTATTTCCAGGGCTATTTTCAGAAATCAATAGGTAAGCCCCCCCCCCAATCATTTTGAGGGTGGTTCGGGCCTGCTTTAATCTTTAATCAAAATACTCCTAAAACAGTGAACACTATACTAGGAGATAAAATAAAATATAAATACAATACATGTTCAATAAATTACAAAAATATAAAAATAACAATAATAATAAAAATAACTTATAAATACGTATTTACGTAAATGAAAAATACTAATCCGATCTAATAGTTGAAAGGGCATTTGATTTAGAAGTATCTAGATTATCTATATTAGTGTTGCTAAAAGGTTTATTGTTCCATAGGACTATAGTTCTTGGATAAAAAGATAATTTATAAATGTTATTGTTGACTTTCATTTGTTTAAAAGGACGGCAGTTCGGAGCTCTCGATGGTCTTTCATTCGGTTTAACATCTTGTGGAAGTGAGATGCCAACATGGCCCATATGGATTTTATAGAACATGGTGGCTTGTGAGAGAAGTCTTCGGTCTTCCAGCCGATCCCAACCAAGACTTTGAATCATAGGTGTAACGTGACTATATCGTGAGTAGTCGTTGAACACATATCGAGCAGCTCTTCGTTGGACAGATTTAATTTTGTTGATATTCTGTTGACTGTATGGGTTCCATACACAAGACGCATACTCAAGTTTAGGTCGTACAAGAGTACGATATGCCGTGT
Organism: Metridium senile; assembly: GCA_949775045.1. NCBI lineage: Eukaryota > Metazoa > Cnidaria > Anthozoa > Actiniaria > Metridiidae > Metridium > Metridium senile. Next base: position 37,190,765 of record OX459095.1, read on the forward strand.
CTTTAACTTTATGACTGCATCCAGTACTTGGCGCAAAAGACGCAAAGTAGAATTTGCGTTTTTGCAGACATTGTCTACATGTTCATTCCAACTCAAGTTATTTGATATCGTAACTCCGAGGTACTTTGTAGAGTTGACTTTGGATATAGGCAAGCCATTTAAAGTGTATTGGAACGGGTTTGGGATCTTTTTGCATGTTATTCCTAGATGATAACATTTTTTAACATTAAAGTTAAGTTGCCACGTTCTTGACCATGAAGATAATTGATCCAGGTCATCCTGTAAAGACGAGCAGTCCTGAATACTTTGGATCTCTCTGTATAGGATACAGTCGTCAGCAAAGAGTCGTAAATTAGCATTAATAGATTTGGAGATGTCGTTTATGTACAATAAAAATAAGACTGGGCCCAAAATTGAGCCTTGAGGGTACTCCAGATAAAACAGGCTTGGAAGAAGATTGAATGCCATTTATAGAAACAGATTGAGAGCGGTTAGGCAAAAAGGCCTTGATCCATAGGAGCAGATTTCCTCTGATCCCATTAGTGGTCCAGCCTTAATAGCAATCTTTAATAATGTACCGAGTCAAATGCTTTGGAGAAGTCGAGTAGGATAGCATCAGTCTGGCCACGGACGTTAATAGATTTTGCCCAATCGTGTATAGTTGGTATCAACTGAGTCTCACAAGAAAAACGCTGTCAAAAACCATGTTGCTCGTCGATTATGATGTTATTTTTAGACAGGTGTTTAGCCATATGACTGAGCACTATATGTTCCATTACTTTGCAGCATATGGAGGTTAAAGAAATTGGTGGGTAATTTGAAGGAAGAGATTTATTGTCTTTCTTGTAGACAGCAGTAATAAGGGCCTTGGTCCAATCTGAAGGGACTGTGTTAAGATTTAAAGATTGCTGAAAAAAGGTAAGCCACCCAGAAGCTGATTGTGATATCTCTTTCAGTACACGTGCTGGTAATTCGTCTGGGCCACATGCTTTTTTAGTTGTTTAGCAACTCCGTCAGATGATATTTGTAAGTCAGCGATCGAGAGATACGGAGATGTAGAGATATTGGGTAGAGGTAATTGTTCTTTTGTGAAGACAGAGAAAAAATAAGAATTCAAAGTTTCGGCTTTATCTTTGTCTGTAACACTAACGCCTTGTTCAGTCTTGAGAGGTGGAATACCAAGGTTCTCAGATTTATTATGTTTAGCGTAAGACCAGAACTTTTTTGGATTTTCTGTAAGGCTGTCCCCAATGACATCATTTATTAAATTAACGACTGTGGGATTCTTTAATCAGATTTGACACAGTGTTACGTTGACGTTTAAAAGCTTTCCAGTGATGTTGATTTTTCGTACGAACAGCTTATTTATGGGGGCGATCCTTTTTGCGCATTTCACGTTTAATCTGAGGATTGATCCACGGTAGGTTAAACTTTGGTTTTGAAGACTTTTGAGGTATAAATTGAGAGATTCCAGCAGTTATAGTATTTTTAAAGGTGTTCCAATTTTGTTCCACAGTATTTCCCCATGGGTTTGAAGCAAAGAATTCGGATGATGACTTAGTTATGAAATCGTTTAGACCATCAAAGTTAGCTTTTTTGTAGATGTAAACTCTATGTGATGATCGCTTAAGCCAGATGACGTGGATACGTTAGAGACACTGTTGGGATAGGTAGACAAAAGTAGGTCGAGTGTTTTCCCAGATGCAGGTCTAGTTGGCTGGCACCTGCTTGGAGTACCGGCGGCGTAAAGGTTCGGGTAAACGGCTTCAACATTTGCTTCAACATCCGTTCGATTTGTTCTTATCGAGTAAAGTTAAAATCACAAAGTGGGGCTGCCATACCCTCTAGGGTCTCCAGGGGGTTCAGGTCCATGGTTAATATTTAACCATGCAGTTTCCTTTCGACTAAGCTTAAGTCTTTCATACGGATCAAACAGACGAAAATGTTCAGGGTTGTAAAGAAAAAGCAACAAACAAATCTAGGTTATAAATACAGCAATATTATTACAATAAACGACAAATCTGCTCATTTCGCAATGTCTTTTTGTGCCCCGGTAATCTGAGACATTTTGAAATACTTTTGCGCATGAGGCACAAAGAAAAAGAAAAAAAAACTGTGTTAAAGGACCCGACCCCCCTGGACTGGAGAGTATGGCAGCCTGACCCAGATAAACCGGGGGGGGGAGAGATTTTCCTCCTGCATGTTTCAAGCTGACAACCATCCCACTAGGAAAGGAAAAAATAGAACGACGGGAAATTGATGAAAAGCTTGAGCGTCAAACCTCAACTCAGTGCCGCTGAAAAACTTGATCGGTAGACCTCAACCAGGCAACAATACAATACAATACAACATCTGTATTTATAAAGGAGGGAGACGCAATAATCATTTACAGATTCCTAACCTACAACCCTCAACTTATTAAAACTGAAAAACTTGAGCGTTAGACCTCTCAACTCATTGCCACTGAAAAAAAGAATAACTTGATGCATAATTCTCAACACATTCGAACATTGACAAACATCTTGGGAATTGTCAGGGAGGCCACGAGAGAAAACGATTTGGGCTTTTTGACGGAAATTTGCATACGACAAATATAAACTGAATATTTGTATGTTAAACGTTAACATTTAAACACAATATAGTGTGAAAACGAGAAGGAACAAACTCCACAACCAACGAAAAACCTGGATAAAGTGACCTAAAACTGATATGATAACTTAGGAACAGGTAAATTAAAAGAGAGGTAGACCTCAACCAGGCTGAGAACTCGCTAACTATGAAATGCGAGGAATATGCGAAAGTAACGAAAGCGCAAACTAAAATACTTCAAGCGGCGTAACAACATTGGCCACGTTAGCGTCCAACATCGTTCTCGGCCATGACGCGTTGCGATATGATCTCTAAGGAGGCGGAGCTAACGAGCTAGTATAGCCGGCGTTGTCGATGGGCCTCGTCGATGAGAGTGACACAAAAACCACGGATATCGGCTATTATATACAAGAAGGTGCATGATGGGATATCTATTGTTATTTAAATACTCGCTTTTATTCTTAGTGCTTAGGATATTATTTTTTTGTAGGTATAGTATTCCGCTCGTGAGAGGATCAAATTTCCCAAAATTTATCAAAGAACACAAAAAACATCCTTGTAAGCCAACCTCGTTCCCAGAGCCCTCTCCCTTCGCTTTTGGGTGGGGTGCATTTCCCGCCACACCCAAAAGCGAAGGGAGAGGGCCCTGAGAACGATGTTGCCTTAATTGTAAGCAAGGTAAATTTAATTCTCGTCCCCAGAGCCCGCGGTCATCCGTCTAGCGGAAGGTTCGCCCGTAGGGCTCTGGTTCAATCAAAAACCGGAAACAGGATTCTCTGTTTCCGGTTTTACTGCGCATGTGTGAGAGGATTCCTGTGTCATAAAGATGGCCGACAGAGCACAGGTAACCCAAACGCGTTTTGATTTACCGTTAGAATTTGCACATGGTCTCGAAAATGTGACCTAAAACTACTTCAAATTGCCAATGATTTGAAAAAAATCCTCTAAGACTATGTTCTGATAGTTGAGGTAGTTCCGGATACTTGGATTTCTTCAATGAATTTTTTTATGAATCCTGTCATTTATAGATCATTGTTAGGCAAGTCAAAAAACGCGAAAAATTTTTTTGGTTATAGAGTTATAAGATATAGTAAAAGTAGGTATTTGCAATAATTTGCGCTGATTTGCTCAAAAGTACCTATTCAAAGCAGTCAAAAGAATGCGAACGTATTCTACTAGGAAAAGCATAAGATTATATCAAACGATAGAGAAAAAAAAAACACGGCAACGGTCCGCGCGGGACTGGGTTCTAGTACTTTAAACATCTGCTTAAAACTTGTCAAATTATCCTTGTCATCTCCATAAACCCTAAAACCTATTTTGTATTAGTTTTATGACTAAAGACGTCAAAATTATATTTTTTGTATTCATTTTTACAAAGTTGTAAATTTGTTGTTTTGAGACAAAACAGCGACCTTGTCAGGTAGTGAAAATCTGAGCATGTTTCGAAAAATGTCCCAGTTTACCTCCAATTAAAGTTGCATGAAATGACTTAATACTTAAAATATTAATTAGATAAATTTTCAAAAAAACGCAAATAAATGATGGAAAACGAGATGCGCGAAATAGATGCGCAGTAGCAAGAGTCCGGAACTACCTTAATGAACATTTTGAACTAGAATTGTTTGAATAAAAGTGTGTTTTAGGGTGATTTTGAACGGTTCGAGTTTTCACCCGTATATTTAGGAAAGAACTTCGTCGAACACTAAATCACAAAAAAATAATATCTCTAAAACTACTAAACCGACAAATAAGTTTTTCTTGTCAAATCATTTCAAATAAATTATCTATCGAAAGCCATGTGAGTTGTGTTTATTCATTTTCTTTACACCGATAAATATTTTTTTAAAGTTCATCAAGTTGTCGAAAGTTTCTCCTTGATCATCCGTACACATTAGCAGTGCACTTTGAACCAGAGCCCTACGGGCTAACCTTCCGCTGGACGGTTGACCACGGGCTCTGGGGACGAGAATGGGTAAATTTTATTTCTGTCGAGTTTGGGCTTCCTGTGTTCATAAAGACCAGAGGAAGCCCAAACTCCGTAATTAACTACAGATTCATCCTGTGCCAGTACAACAAGGCCTGGCTGCGCGCCTGGTTGCGATAGCTAGTGTGTAAAAGAAAGTTTTCGCTCGTGATTTTGAAGGCCTTTGAAGCAATGACAACACCGCAACTTGGTAAGGGAAAGAAAGGACAATCTACAGAAGAGCATCAAACTACTTCCCACACAACGGTAGCAGAAAACGACCAGAATTATGAGTCTTCAAGTGACAGCTCAATGGAGGATGATGACGACGACGATGATACCAGTTCATCAAGTGAAAGTACGATCAGCAATCATCATGTCGAACATATTTGGCAAATGGACGAGGAGAAGAAAAGGAACGATAAAAAGTTAAAGATGGGACGCTGGTCCAAAAAGGAAGAAAAACTATTACGGGAGAACTTAGAAAAATATCTGGATAAATATAAGATAAGAAATCAGAAGAGGTTACTGTTTGCAGATTTTAAAACCGAAAATGGGAAGAAATGGAAGGAACTCTGCAAAAGCACAGGATTTTATAGAGCACTTGCGAAAGGCCTAAACAGAAGCTTGTTTTTAGTCTACAGGAAAGCTAAGCGCACTTTTAATAAGAAAAACTATTTGGGAAGGTTTACCAGGAATGAAGATAAAAAGCTGTTAGAACTTGTAGCATCACATGGTAAAAAGTGGTCTAAAATATCAACCTTAATGAAACGAAGTAAACTAGCCATTTCTCATAGGTACGAGTTCATCAAAGACAGACCAAAGCACAATACTGGGCCATGGGAACATGATGAAGTAGAGAGACTGAAGAAAGCTGTTAGACAGGTGACGAACACACAAGATGGTGATGAAGTGTACAGCGGAATACGGTGGAATGCGGTAGCTGCTCTAGTGAAAACTAGAAACAGTACCAAATGTCGGGAGAAGTGGATTGACTGTGTGTGTTGGAAGGAGTGCAACCAGACCATTGCTGGGGTCTGGGGACCAGAACATGAAATTGACCTAATAACGAGAATTTATGAAAGTAAAGTGAAAGATGAGATGGACATAAATTGGACAGCCTTGACAGAAGAAATGGAGATATCCCGTTCACCAACATGGCTATCAAGGAAGTTTGTAAACATCAAAAGAAAGTATGGTAACAGTGACAGTCTTGATGAACCAGATTTTGAAGATGTGATAGAGCATCTTTATAAAGTTGTGGTTGTTGATTTAAAAAAGGAAATCGCCCAAAATCTATACAATGTTTAATAGCTTGTTTATGCAAAATCAACTTTGTAAATCATCCAATACAACAGGTATAAGATGGTATCTTTTGAAAAAACTTCATTTAGCAATAGGAATTAACCTTAATTTGTTTACAGCATAACACACCTTACCGTGGCCACCCCAATTATTAAAGTTTTGTACAAGTTAGCTAGCTTTCTAAAGTTTCTCTTTTCAAATTATTTGCTACACCTTTTCAAATTTAAACATTCTGCGAGGTTTTTCAGACATTTACAAACTTCACTCTTGTCTTCGCTTTGAACATTTCAAAGTGTTTACAGTTTGACACTCGGCGTGTCTTTAATATTAAGGTCAAATTCTCCTTTCTGATTGGTTAACTTTAATTAGGTGGCCACGGTAAGGTGCATCACTGTAAAATGTATGCACAGTAAGCCATCTGTTTTACTGGCATCATTTTCTGTTCTAGAACAGGCACTTTTTTCTTCAAAGTTAGGTTAATTCCTGTTTTTATATGAAGCCTTTGAGAGGTTACACTGCTGGTAATTGTAATATGTTGTAATACGCCGTTATACATTGTAATACGTTGTAATAGGTTATAATAGTCTTAATATTTGTATATCAAATCAACTGGGAGCACGTTATTTAGCTTTCCATGATGAGGATCCAGTTGTAGAATCACAAGTATTTTTAAAATTAAGATGAGTTAGATAATCTTGTTAAAAGACAAACATTATTCCACCATTAAGAAACTCTAGGTTGGGTTTGTTTAAATTTTTCAACAGTTACTGTTTAATCTGCTTTAGTGCAGTTGACAGGGGCGGATCTAGAAATTTAGGAATGGGGTTGCTGGACAATTTCGCAGAGACAACACCTTGTATTCATGTATGGGATGCTCACAGCGTTTTTATAATTTAGCATCGTTCTTCAGACTTTTTTTTTTTCGTACTGTGGTATTCAATGATTTTTTTTTGTGGCACAACAAAAGGGACCTTTACAAAATATATTTATCACAAATTTATACTAAATAGACTTATATCAGGAAATTGAAATTGGATGTACCAAAGCGGTTTTAGCAGTTATTGTTGTTAACAAATTTCACTGGTGAACTGTTGGTCATAATGTCTTTCATTCGCAATTTACTGTTATATTACTGTTATGTTACTGTTATATTGTTAAACACCTAGTAGAAGGAACATTGTTTTATGAAAAATGTAAGCAATAACCTATATTTATTATTATTATTTATTATTATATTTTTTAAATTCCATTCATTCAGCTCAACTAACTACTTTTAGTATACACCTATTTCAATTAACGTTGTCCATCTAGTATGGTTGATCTGAGACCGATAGGAATTGTGGGAGTTCATTAAATTTCAAATACATTGTTTTCATCACACTTGAATGGTGCTGAACTACAGATAACAGTATTTCAGAAGTAAACATTAATATTCAAGCGTTATTATAATCGTGTATTTGCAGTTTAATGAGCTCCCACAATTCCTATCGGTCTCAGATCAACCATTCCAGATGGACAACGTTAGTTGAAATAGGTGTATCACAAACACAAATATCAGTCTTTCTTATATAATTGTCAATGAAATACCTATATTTCTCTGTTTCAAAAATTTGATATCTTCACATGTGAAAATAACATATTATAATTATATATTATATATTATAATGTTATAATAACATGTTATTTTCACATGTGAAGATATCATCACTATGGTTACACAGCTTTACGGAAACTTATTGTGTCGAAAAAAGTTTTATTTTATTTTCATTGATAATTATATTATAAACAACATAACATGGTGGCTTGACGATACAAATTTTATCTTCTTGTGTTCGCTGCGCATACTAGTGAAAGATCATTTCAACACTCGAAGATAAAATTTGTATCTCAGCGCACCCATGTAATATTCTCTATTTATCTTTAATATTATTTATTTAAACATGATTTGTTTGCCTTTGTTTTCATATCCCAATGTTCCTGCAGCTAGGTGTGTGTTGTTGAGTTAATAGCGCAAACAGCGCAAAGACCATGCTTGGGTGATGTAATTAATGTAATTCACAGTTACGTGAATCACTCAAGCATGGTCTTTGCGCTATTGTTTTCATGCTCATTAATATAATAAAACTCATTAGCATACAAGAAATAGGTTATACAAATTTGCTCTAATGTTCACAAACTTCTGTTTGAAACAACTTGTGCTTTGTTTCTAAATAGTGGTGTTGCTTTAGTAGAGTGATTTCACATAACACATTTTTGTATGCTAATGAGTTAAATAATATGTTTACGAGCTTCGCACGGGTGAACACACATTTATCACAAATTGCTTGCATAAATATGGCAATCTCTTCAAAAATTAAGAAACAACATATCAGAACTGGCTGTTGTAATAGAATCAATATTTAAATAGATTTTGCTCATTTATCAGATAGAACAAAAAAAATTATAGAGATATTTGTGAATGTGTATTCCCCAGCGCAAAGCTCATTAGCATATTATTTAACTCATTAGCATACTAAAATGCGTTAAGTGAAATCACTCTAATGAACCTGCTATGATGTAGCCTGATTTTCAGAGCAGGCCTGGGGTCCTACACTATCACAGTTTGGGGAGAAAGTGATAGCGTAGGACCCAGGCCTGCTCTGAAAATCAGGCTAGGTATGATTTTAAATGTTACAAGTTCATATGAATTATTAAAAACGTTACAAAATAATGAACTGCTTTGATTTTGTCTTTAATTGTACTGTTCAATTATTTTTTAATCTGCCATGGATGAAATGCAATAAGGAAATAAATAGCTGGTTTGTTTAATGTCTGCCAAAAATGTCTGCAAAATCAATATAAGGCTAAGAAGCAAACTCCAACAGCAAGTGAGGTGTTATATGGCCTTATGTTATAACTCTCTGATAAACCCCATTCAAGTTCCAGAAACCAGACCAAAACAAAACATTTTCTCATGCAGAGATATTTACTTATTTATTTATTTTATTCTTACACTAACTGATATATTTTTATGCAAAATGTACATAACTATAATTTATATTATATAAATATAAATTGAATTAAAATATATAAATTTTTTGAACATCTATTTTTAAACTTTTTATGCAGAAACTTGAATTTTAAAGCGTTGTTGAACTTCACAGGATATTGACGCTATATAAAATATTGTTATTATTATTTTCTCAATTTGTTGGTTGTGATTGGTTTTAATACACTGCATTTGAACTTTTTAGTAAGTTATGCAAAACAGATGGCAAAAGGATAGCCAACTAAAGGAAACCCAGATAAGCAGTGTTTTTTGTTGAATGAAAACAGCTGTTGACTGCAAGATAATCCATATTAGATTTTCATTGATGCGTAGGAGGAAATATTTGTAATATTTTTTAATTGACTACATGTAGACCTTGCTGCAGTTTTTGCACAAGCTGGATAATCAACAGAAAGTTTAGATGGAAAGTTTTTATTCATATTTTTAAATAATTTATTTAAAAGAAGCAAAACCAAAGACTATACAGCAAGTTTTTTAAAGTGCATCTCACCCCTAATACAATATGACGTCACAGTCATTAACATATTGGAAGTATAAACCCTTACAACTTTAAGAAGTATCACTCAAAATTATCAAGAAATATTTCCCTTTTCAACTATTCACTTCATGTAGAAACGATACAGAAAGTATTGCATTAGTGGTGAGATGCACTTTAATACAATTAAAGTATGATTTGTTTTCATATTCACCATAATGCAAACTTTGCTCAACTTGGTGTTTGTTTAAGCTTTTGTCGGTTGGAAGAAATTTTTTAAAAACTGGGAGCTTTCAATGTTAAGTTTATCTATATAATGATGGGTCTTACTCTATTTCCAGTTGCTTTGGTACTATTTCCAATTGCTTTTGGTCTATTTGCAGTTGCTTTGGTACTATTTGCAGTTGCTTTGGTACTATTTGCAGTTGCTTTGGTACTATTTGCAGTTGCTTTGGTACTATTTGCAGTTGCTTTGGCACTATTTGCAGTTGCTTTGGGTCTATATTTGCAGTTGCTTTGGTACTATTTGCAGTTGCTTTAATTGTCACAGCATGCCTTTAGGACTGAACAAAGGCAGCTAAAGGCACTAAAACCATTCTATTGCTCAAATATAAATAACAGCGTAATTGGTGCATTTTTATGCTAGTGCTAAGATTGATTTCCATATTGTTCATTTTTATTCAAAGATTTCTCCCAAATAATCAATGAAGATTGGATGTCGCTAAACAAGCAGGCTGCGCCTCTGACTGGAACTAATTGTTTGGACTTGAAATCCCATCCAGTCCTCATTGTCGGACTTTAAACATTACTTCTTAAATGCACAGATCCACAGCTTTCAAATTTTTGCACAGTTGCTAAACAATGATTTCAAAGAAAAATTTCAAAGAAAATTTCTTTATAATTTTAAAGATTTCTAATTTTGTATACTTCTGGGCAAACTACTACAGCATTATGTAAGTTGTTTTAATCAAATGGCCATGTTCATGTTCGTCACTATGGTAACCTCAATGCAAACAACAGACACGCCATTAAAAACTTCAAATCATGTTTATCAATTGTGAAAGCTTTTGAAAGTTGTGGGGCCATTTTAGGTTGACTGGTAGAAGACTAGAAAAAACAACAGGAAGCCTCCTTAAGATAACAAACAAAAAATCTGTAATAAATGTGTATTTAATGTTTTCAAGAGCCAAATTGTTGTCTATAGGCTTCATAGATGATAACAGTAGCTGACACTGCAGCACTTAAACTATCAACACCAGGAACCATTGGAATTCTTATACTTTGAGCTTTACATTGTTGAACGAGTTGTCTAGCCTGTTGACTTAGACCTGTGGTTTCTCCACCAACAACAAGTACATTATGGCTGTGAGACCAGTCTACTTCATAGTGACATTTGCTTTGTTGTCCATCACCTTTGAAAAGAAAAAAATAATGAAAGATCAAATAACAACCTCCCATCATGATCATGGAATTGCCCACATATGATTATGTGTATATTAGAGTGAATGCCATATATCAGTGAATCAATACTAACAATGTATTGTCTCAGTCTCCTCTGCTGTACTATTTAACAAAAGGTGCATTTACACAGGGATAGCCTCATGTCAGAGTAAATTGAAATGTGTTTTCTAATGTTTTAACAATACTTAAAATAAATAATAAAATAACAAATAAATAACAAATAGATAACAAATAAATAAATAAAAAAATTAAAAAATAATAAAATAAATAAATAAATAAATGAACAAATAAATAAATAAATAAATAATACCTAAAAGCAATAACATTTATTCATGCTTTGCTTGTAATTCTTTAAAATTTTGATAACAAATCGAAGTATAGCCTGTGTAGCTGTGTATTCCCTGCTGTTTGCATAGTTAAGGGAGAGAAAAGAAGGAACAATGTATTTCCTTTCCTCTTCCTGGCAACCTCACAGAACACATGCAATAGCCTGTGCAAATGCACCTTTTGACAGGTCCTACATACCATACCTACATACCATGAAACTGGAGGCATGCACAATATAAGGGGGAGGGGAGGGGGAGGGGGAGGGCAGAGGGGGCTGTACTCTCTTTGCACAAGTGTTAGGTTTGATTGGCGATCAATTCACAAATGCCCCCCACCCCCAGTATTGTTTGCTTTAATTGTAATGTGTATTGTGTGGTTCATGTATCTGTGAATTCTTAGTTAGACAATAACTAAATTGCTGATAACGTAATGCTAGGTAATATAATAAAAATTGTAACACTGTAACAAAATGCACTGTCACTTAACTTTACTAAGTTTAGAACTTTAGGAATAATAGCAGGTCACCATATTTTTTTGATTTGGTCTGTAATTATTGTACCATTATAACAAAAGCTCTTTTATAAATAATAATGAAGGTATAAAATGTTATTTCAAAATACAACAATAATTATTTGTCATAATGATTGCTAATCTTACTGTGGGCCCTTCTAGTAAGTATTTTGAAAATGATAATATTTTTCTGTAATGACCAAGGCGCTTTGATTTAAAAACTGATATTGTTAAGTATAACTGTACTTAGTGATTCTTGGTTGATACATAAAAAATGTGTTATTAGGAGCCTGCAAATGATTGCTCTTGTTATTGTTATTGCAGGAACTATAGACATAGTACATGTAGGATTAATAATTGCCTAATTGTGCTATCACATTTTCACATATCTTATCCTATTTACCAGAAATATCCTGAGTAAACAAAAATAACAGTTAAAAACCCTAAGATTAAACTTTTGTAGAACTTTTCAAAAAGATTTTTTCCATACCTCCATAATCACTATCTGCAACAAAGAGCCTTGAATTGGATTCAATTTGTTTGAAAATATCTTCCCAAATTAATGAGTAAAATATTGGAAGATGGAAGTGACCCCCAGCAGCACATCGTAAAACTTTGGGATCCCATACATCTATTGAACCTTTGGTAGTCATTAATGATGCACAGCCACTTGCAGCACAAACACGAATCAGGGTTCCTTAAAAACAAAAACAATAGTTGATATAGGTTTTGAACTAATAAAATCAAGCAATTTTTATGCATTTATTCATTTGTGTGATTAGATCTACAAAGCTTGTTGCTACTTACAATCATGTTAACAATGACAAAGATATAGTATATAATTATCAATGGAAACTAGCGAGTAAACTATAAATATAGACTGCGTTGGTGTTTGATATAAATGTAAAGTAATAAATGTTGACTTAACTTTACTGACGTAATGAAGCAGGAAAAGTGATGAGCCAATCAAAAAGCGATATAAAATGTAGGAAGAGTTACAGAACAATGGATTATAGTCAAACAAGCTCACGCGTTGACCCCTAGAGTCAATTCATGATTTGAATGTTTGATTGTAGATTTAATTATTCAGTTGAATTTTGCATCATCGAAAACAAAGATTGCAAAAATCACATCAAATTTAAATTCAATATTCAAATTTTGATTGGTTAATGATTAACATGGACCAAGAAAGCTTGGGGGCTAGGAACCTTTTCCGTGTTTATGTGCCAGAAAGGCATTTATCGAATACAATGTACTATTCAACAATATATCATTTAACTAAGCAACAGTTGTTTATTTAACAAAGATATTTCTTTCTTTCAATCAAAAGTATCTAACTGGGAGTCTAGAAGACACTTGAAGAAAATACAAGGAGTTTACTAACGATAACATTTGTCAAGTGAATGAAATTGAAGCTCGAAAACTCCAGCATTCATGGTCATGAAATTTGAGAGAGACTTCTTTTCCAAGGTTTTTACACACCTTTGTTTTATCTGATTTATTTTATCAAATCACAAGTTGAATTTCGACTGATTCTTTGTTTGAGTATTGCAATATTTGGTTTATCGGATTCGCACAAATAATACGAAAAAACGACTAATGATTTGATTAATCGACTCTAGGGGTCAATGCACGAGCTTGTTTGACAGTAATTGAAAGCATCATAACAAGTGAAGTGAGTCAGACATTCAACATTTATTATATCTAAAATGAACTGAAAAACAGAAGAAACAAAATGATGTCATCACATTTTCACTAGCTACATATTACATGGAAAATATGTGACTTGTATCTAGATGTAATTTTGAATGAAATTCACAAAAAACATTCAGGAATGTCTGTAAGTATAATAACATGTAATATAATGTATAGAGCGCAAACACTTAATCTGTGAAATAAAATCTATTTTTTACTGTCTAATAGTTCTTATTTAGTGACTATTAGTGATTATTTTAGACAAGTAAAGCTGTAATGAAGTATTGTCTCCTTTTTATTTGCCTTTTCTTAGACTTATTCAGGTTGAGTGATAGCCACTAAATAAGAACTATTTGGTAGTAACAACTTTGATTTTATTTCACAGATTAAGTGTTTGCTCTCTAATACCTCAACAAAACTAATGTTACCTAAGTTTGCTGGGTCCTTTAATCCATCACATATAACAGTCAAACGAAGAGGTTTGTAATTGACTTGACTCAGCAGCTTTCTTGCTTCTCCCTGCATTGGTCTTTCAAACACCCCAACCACACCAGGAGCTGTGACGTTACAGGATAATCTCTTCATGCAATGTGAATCAATAACTACAACATGGTCATTGTTTACTGTATCTACAGGAAACCTCTCCAACATGGTTTTCTCTGATATAAAGATATTAACTGGTTTGATGTTGGCTGATAGTGCATCTCTGACAAGTCTCCATCCTTCAAGTAAAATAAGATTATATTTCTCTCTGTACTTTCGTTGTTTCAAAGAAGCAGCAATCCTGAAAAAAAAATGTCTATAGTAAGGTGCTAATTCTCTAAGTTACATATGCTTTTGAGATGTAAAGCCCCTTGCTTGGCTTCACTGTACTAAACCCCATGGTACCATTACAGCAAAGTTTGGTAATTTGAATTCAAAGGCCCAGTTTGGACCATTACACTTTGCACGCCACAATAAATTAGATTTATAAGTGTTAACAGTATTTTTAAAATGCCTCATGTTTACTGTTTCGTAGACAGCTAACAAGAAATCATTATTATTTTATACTTTATGTCCGGAAGTAGACAATTTCAATAGAAAGATCAACAGTGTAAAATGGAAAAATAACTGAATTCTTTTGATTTCTGTAAAATAGTCAACTGCCAGACATGAAGTATTTAGGACTTTGTTGTGAACTGTTGGAACTGCAATTGTAAGTTCAAATAAATAATTACCTAAATTTATGGCACTCATCAATTAGTACTTTTAAGATGTTTAACTGTAAAAACAAGCTTTATTTTTCAATAAAGCTTGTTTTTACAGTTAAACTTCTTAAAAGTACTTATTGATGTACTTATTATCCTATATACATGTCATTTCCAGTCTAAAAGATTCAAATGGATTTATAGTCATAGAGTTTAATTCAGTGACAGAAACAACATACCGGTAATTATTTGACCTTATTACAAACGAACGTCAGGCTGCCAGTCTTGAAAACACTTTGCATTATTGGTTTCAAAAACAAGAATTTGATGATTTGATTTCAAAAGTGTTCAATAACTTTTACAATACAGCTTTGTAGTTATAAGAAACTACTTCTTTATATGACAACTAAAGATTTCACACACTTGATAACAACAGATGCCTTGTTCTTGTGCAAAGCAAAAAAATAGCAAAGAAGCACAAAGTGTAATGGTCAAAACTAGTCCTTTAAGTATATTTTCTTTTGGGCATATAGTTTGATGAGAAATAGAATGGATAAAGACCGAAATATACAAATTACAAAAATGACAACTGGTCTTCTCGTAATTCTATTTCTTATAGTCCTTTAAGGTTTGCTTAAAAATTCACACAAACATTGAAGTACTTTTGTATATGTTTGAAGAAGTAAGCAATGGCTTTTTCCCCTTGTATGACACATCAGAAATAATAAAACACAGTGGTTATTCCTACATCACCTGTATGCAGGCTTGTATTTTCTATTTGTACCAAAGTCTGATCATGGTAGAAATTTGTAATGCAAAATACTTTCATTGTTTAATATTATACAGAAAACTAAATATATTATATGTATAGTTGTGCTCATTGGGAGACGATTTTATAAAACTTAAAAAAATGTGGTTCGATCTGCAAGCGAGGTTTAGGGTTTGGGATGGGGTAGGAAATATAGCGGTTCGAACATCAGCATCATCATATAAAAGCCTTGTTAATTAGGTTGAGGAGCAGTGTTGTGTCTACGGTTCGTCAAATAAAATAATCTCAAACTTTTGACTCCCGCGTACCAAATAGAAAATACAAGTCAGCGTAGCCACTGCTAATATAAGTAATGTCATTATTGGTTAGCTTATAAGACATAAACAAGGATACCAAACAAAGAGTGAGCTTACCTGAGAAATTGTCGCACTCCTTTTTCAGAGTAAACTTGCATGCTTAAAGTGTCAAAATGTTTGCTAAGAATATTAAACTAATTCCAGCTAGACTATTCCGACTATTGTTTTGCATGTCCACCATGCATGTGTTGTGGTTTAAAGCAAACCAACCACTGCATTTTTGCACTCGCTTTAGAGTTAATATGAAAATACGTTTTTCAAGACAAGGCTTTTACACAGGTAAGACAGTCAAAAAGCAAAAACAAAGTCAAGTCAGCCTTTCAGTATGTTGTATGTTACGTCCGCCATCTTGAATCGCCACTCACTCCAGTCTCTCTCGTGCATCAGTGGTGGTCCCTTCCCGGGTCTTTTCCGGTACAAAATACACTCCCTGGTACCCCTGGGTACAATATAATCACAGGTAATATGATGAATACCTTATTGATCACAGGTATTGAAAAATGGATAAAATTTCGAATTAAGTAAATAAACATTGCATTGAAAAACTTTTGATTTATGATACATCAACACATTAATGATGTTCTACACTTTTGGGGGTATAGGGCGTCGAAACTTTTGCACATGCCAGGTCACTAAGCTTGGTATATGTTTGTTTTAGTTCGTTCCTTCTACATCGATAAAAATATGCTATGGTTGGAGGTTCCTTTCTTCTGCAATGAAGCTATTCAAGTTATGGGTCCACCAACACACTTTCAGTGAAGACGAGTTGATTGTTAACACCAAAGAATTTCCTGATTGTCACGTTGGCGATGTTCTGGAAATATACCATCCCGATGAACAGTCAAGGTCAAAACGTTTGCTACTTCAGATCAAGTCGATCAGAAGTGATTTCCAGCAGAAAGACACAATTAGCATAGAACAATCCATTGCTAATTGCTTCCAGCTTCGTACTTATTCAGATGTCATTGTGCATAAGGTACTGTTTAAAGTTACTACAATAAGTGCCCTGTTCCAGCTATTGTAGCTCAATAAGCAATAGGTACCACTCGTAGAAATGTTTCATAGTGCTTTTTTATTATGTTTGAAAGATCCCCAATATTTATAAATCAACATCACTTTTAGTCTCCCTGGTTGAGCATCTTCGTAAGATCATCCAAAATCTTACTAAAACCTTGGCAAGTAGATTCCTTGGAAGGATCTTGGGAAGATCTTCATTAAATCTTGACAAAAACTTGTAAGTTCATGCAAGTTCTTGCAGATTGAAGCTTACATGCAAAGATCTTGTAAGATCATGCCTGGATCTTTCGTCCACCAGACAAAGGGAATTCTGATTGACTGAATTGCTGTCAATTAAAACGAGACGTCATCTCAACAGTCATTTCTAAGTGTGTCAAAATCCAGAATCATATCTAGCGCGTTTGTACTCACTTTTATCGTTTTATGTGGTTTCCTTTCAAGTTCGATTTGGTACGATTAACATTTGGTAATTATTCTGAGTTACATACGACCAGTTCTTGGTAATCAATAGAATAATATCTTAACGGATTGATATTCAAGCTATTTGTTTACTAAAGGTCAACCATACTAAACCATTGACTTTTGAAAGTAAACGAGGGTAAAAAAAACCAATACATTTGCACACATGCATGAAGACGGTACTTTTGATCTCAAACGTCAAAGGATACACAACACAAAGAAGAGTAGAACAGAAGGAAATTTTGCATCACTTCTTCTCTGAGTGTTTATGACAATTTTGAGCGTTACGCTTGATTAAACATGTCGAGTTACATTCCTAGGGGCAGCTACTAGAAACATATCGTTTGCGGGCAGGCAGTCTTTTCCTTTTTTTCTCTCCTTTTTTCTTCTCTCCCTTTTTCTTCTCTCCCTTTTTCTTCTCTCCCTTTTTCTTCTCTCCCTTTTTCTTCTCTCCCTTTTTCTTCTCTCCCTTTTTCTTCTCTCCCTTTTTCTTCTCCCTTTTTCTTCTCTCCCTTTTTGTTCTCCCTTTTTCTTCTCTCCCTTTTTCTTCTCTCCCTTTTTCTTCTCTCCCTTTTTCTTCTCCCTTTTTCTTCTCCCTTTTTCTTCTCTCCCTTTTTCTTCTCTCCCTTTTTCTTCTCTCCCTTTTTCTTCTCTCCCTTTTTCTTCTCTCCCTTTTTCTTCTCTCCCTTTTTCTTCTCTCCCTTTTTCTTCTCTCCCTTTTTCTTCTCTCCCTTTTTCTTCTCTCCCTTTTTCTTCTCTCCCTTTTTCTTCTCTCCCTTTTTCTTCTCTCCCTTTTTCTTCTCTCCCTTTTTCTTCTCTCCCTTTTTCTTCTCTCCCTTTTCCTTCTCTCCCTAATCACGCAGACTGCTGGCAACGCAGGCTATCTAGAGTGTGGTTACAGTGTTTATTAATTTTGTCAATCATTGAACAATGTGAATCATCAAGCTTCAAAAAATGATACGAAGAATTGACCAGTTGATTTCAACCAATCAGAAACAAAGAGATATTTTAAATGAATAATGATATATAGATAATGAAATATAGATATTGCTTTCCCATTTCAGGTGGACCATAAATCTGTGGAAGTTGATTTGGTTGAAGTTATTATCAAAGACCAGTACATTAGCAGGAATGATATGTGGAGACTATCCAAGGCTTTAGTAGGAAAATGTGCATATATTTCCAAAAAGATATTATTCTGTGGTCTCAGAGGGCAAATCCATGAACTGTGGAAACAAGGAAAGCAAATGACTTGTGGTGTAATATCCAAAGAGACTAGGGTAAATTACTGATAATGTAATATACTCTACAAAATTACTCAATCGACCAGCATTATCTTATCTAACGATACTGTACTATTTGACAAAAGGTGCATTTGCACAGGGTTAGCCTCCATCATATAGATTCAAATGTATTTTCTATTTGTCTTTTCTGTTGTTAACCAATAGCATTCTTTCGTGCTTTTCTTAGGATTTGTGAATATGACAACAAATTGAGCCTATGCATGTGCGCCTTTTGTCAAATAGTGCAGCGTTGATAGATATTGAGATATTGATAGTTAAGAGTACAATTAAATGATTATTTGTACTCTGCAGAGAAAAATTAAGTTACTCCCAGGTTGAACATCTTGTTAAGATCTGGTAAGCTCCTTCGCTGCTCCTGAACTCTGGAACTCACTGCCAATATCTATCAGAAAAATATCAAGTCTAGCTTCTTTCAAAACTGAACTAAAAACTCATCTTTTCAAATTAGCTTATTCTTTGTAATTACATTTTTTTGTTACTGTTGTTGTTGTTTGTAACAAACAATGTATATAGCGCTTAGAACAGATTTGTATTTGCCCTTTATAAATAATAATAATAATTATTATTATTAAGATCATCCAAGTTTCTATAATTTGCTAAAAAAAATCCATTGATAGTAATTTTTTAATTTGAGGAGGTCTTTCAAATTCACAAGATTCTATTCATTTATGCAAATTTCAAAACAAATCGGAAATCAAATACCTTTTACAAATGCTCTAATACCTTTTACATTCATTTGGCATCACAGATTACTCTCGTCTTCAGATCACTTTTTCACAACAACCTTGTCACAGGGCTCCCCAAATGGCCCTTTCAAGCTCAATATCTCCTGTAGGATTTATCCAATCAACCTCATACATATATCATTTGGTGTTAGGGTGTATAATCACTTTAATTAAATCTTGGCAAGAACTTGAAGTTCATGCAAGTTCTTGCAGATTGTGGGTTACATGCCAAAACATTGTAAGATCATAACTGGATGTTGCCAGGATCTTGCATGGTCTCACATCGATCTTGGTAAGATGTTCAACCTGGGCTATCCCAATGACAATTTTTTCTGGCCAATCAGTGTGCGCATTATATCAGAAATGAAAGTTTGCTAATAAGTTGAACTTATTTGATTGATTACATTTTTAATCCTTTTTAAGGTGGTTTACCGTTCTTTGTCAGCTCAGGTATTTCTGTTTATTCAAATGAGCTGTGAAATGTGGGAATTCGACCTTAATGGTGATTTGTACTTTGAGAAAGTTATCAATGGATTTTTGTATGAGCTGTTCACTCAGTGGAAAAATAAAAAAGCAAATCACGAAGTGACCATTGTTCTGTTCTCCAGAACATTCTACACAGCTCAAAATGAAGGTAAACATTTTGCTATGGAGTGTAAATATTTTGTTAGGCCATGATAATTATAGGAGAAATATTTATAAGATGTTTGTTTTTAGTAGTTTTAAGAATAAAGTTCAAAACAACATGTTTTTACTCTATGTTTCGACACCTTCGGGCGTCATTTTCAAGAGTGAAATGAGCACAAATGAGCACAAATCAAGCACAGTAGACGAACATTACAGGAACTGTCAACAGCACATCAGAGACTTTGAAAACGATTTAAGTGTCTTGAAATGCTGCAAAAGCAAGTTTGACTGCTTGGTGCATGAAATGCTGTTTATCAAGGACCTAAAACCATCAATAAACACTCAATCTGACTCTATTTGATCAAAACTATTTTAAAAACAATGTCTACATGCAAATCCCAGGAGGTCAATTTAACTTACATGTAGATTATTCAAATTTGTACTTATTTATCTTTGATTTGCAATAAATTGTCACTCTTGAAAATGACGCCCGATGGTGTTGTTTTGAACTTTATTCTTAGAAATATTTATAAGACAGGTAAAACCACGACACTGAGAAATATCATTGATTGATACACATTTCCTGAAGAGTTTTTTTTTTAGTAGTTTCTTTTTATAGTGGTCACAGGCTGAGGGACTATATCTCAAGGCTGTAATATGGCTTAATATTTATTTGTGGTATCATGCTAAAAAAAGTTTCCACATTAATTTTTACTTCAGATGATTTTTCGCCTCCTAAGCGAAAAAGTATTCTTCAAGATCCATATGGAAGATATTATGAAGATTTTTATCAAGTTCTAGTGAGAGGAGAGAGAAAAGATGACTGGCTTCCTATATTGGTCACTCTTAAATATCACATCAATCAATACCAAAAGTACATTGGTTGTCAAGATCAACATGATTCACCAACTGGAAAGATTTCATCTGCACATGAAGGCAACTTTTTGGAGGCTATTAACGTTTCAATGAACAGTAAGTCATTGCAGAGTCCTGACCTTTCTTTAGTATGTATACACAGTTGTTGATTGGTTAGTTGATAAGTTTTCTTTTTTACAAAAACTTTATGAATAAAAGTGGCTTGCGGATGACAGTTACGAAACTTAATGAGCACAATTTTTGTATCAAAAATATGACTTCCTTTACTGCCATGTTTTCCATGTGTTTCCCCCATTAAGATAAATGATAACAATTAATTATCTGGCAGATATACTGCACTCGTGTAGTAGAAGTGTTAAAGTGTGTATAATGTGCTCTTGGCCTTCTAACTGAATGTAAAATTATTGCTAAATGTAAAGTTATTGTAGATTTCATATTGTCTTATTTTTTAGAGTAGATTTGAGGCCATATACTAGAGTACAAACATTAAAAGTGTGCAACATAAATACCACTAAATACTGCTAAATTATGCTAATTCTATTGTTCTCTATTGTTTAATCAACACTATTTAGTGGTAAATAGTGCAAAGTATTGCACACTTTTAGTATTTGTGCTCTACTGTTTCATATTCAAATCTTTAGCTTTCGTCGGACATCGACATAATATTTTTCATGATTCTACTGAAGGACAACTTTAATATTCTTATTTTTAGTATTTGAGAAACACTACTTGGACTGCAACTTTGATTGTACTGGCCAGTCTATTTTATTGGTGACGCCTGGAACTGGTGTCTTTGAAGTTGACCGTTCTTTGAATAGTATTACAAAACAGAGAATGATTGATAGTGGTAAGTGTTATTATTTTGATAGCTTATGAAATGTTCAATGATAAAATCGAGACCGAAAAATCTTAATTTGTGTTAATTTCAACCTTTGATGCTCTATTCAATGAAATATGTTTACAGTCTCATTACTATATTTTTGTAGTTATAGTATGAAGTATGAGATGTGTTTTAGGTTAGGGATTTGTTGAAGTTGTGCGAAGTGGTTTGATCGTTCTTTGCTAGTAAATACTTAGTTTACGTTGTTTACTTACGGCCGTAAATCATTCAATAAAAGATACACTTCCATTTTTATGGAGTGCTTATATATATATTATACTATTATGGATATATTACAGTTGATATATGTAGGAAAAACGATGTGGGCGTACCGATAAAATAATAGCATTTGGCATCTTATCAAATCTTATCAATCCTGGTGGTGTTACGGAGGCATCTCTAGTTTGGTGCTTCAATGCACTTTTTAATGTCTCCAGCTCATCACTTTTTTATTATTATTGTTTATTTTAGTTATTTTATTCAATATGTGATATATACAATATGAGCAGCTGTACTTACACAAGTCCATTGTTAGTTCTTTCATATTTTAGATGATAAAAGTAAATCTGGTGGAGAAAATTCAAGTTAAAACTTATGCAAATCAGGATGATGTTGTATCGAAAATACAACAAACGTGATTTCTTTTATCAAATTCTCATGAATAATTAATTAATTTTTTTAAATATATATTAATATACAGTCAATGTCATTAATGTTGTCCATGTAAAAAAGAGATTAACACTACAACAAATGCCATCATTCTCTTTTTCTATTTGTTTTCAGCAGTTAAAATTTAGATATTTTCTGTAGAATGAGTAACAATGAACATGGAATATGAATTGTGAAATCTATGTTCACGATTAATGTCAATATCAAGCATTTTGAGTGGGCTGATATGGTGTCACATGACATTTCTGTTAGTGCTTATGTCGTATTTGGTGGACAATGTTAATGACACTGACTGTATATGGTACCCTTATTATACAAGGTGATTTTATTTCTGTGTAATAAAGTAAATGTATTAAAGAAAGCTCTGTATAGTAACCGCTATTGGTAATTTCAAAAACATTTAGGGTTTACATGTATACCTAGAGAACCAGCATCAGCTGGAAAATTATTTGAAACCCTAAGATTTGTTTCATTATTATTAACAGTGGTGGATCCAGGATTTTACAAAGGGGGGTTTCCGGGGGTACGTCCACAATTTTGTTTCCAGTTTCCGAAACTGCGAACCAATAATAATAAAAAGGGGGTCCGGTAGTTTTGAGAAGTCTTAGAGCTTGTCTCTGTGAGTTATAGTTGCTTGGCAGAATACGGTTTTAGCCATAAACGTTACTTCATTATTTAACAAAAGTTCTAATGCACAATGTGGAACCCTTGAAACCCCCTGAATCCACCACTGATTAAGTGTGATATGAGTGAATAAATTCAAGATAAGTTTGTTTTCATTAGGTGTGGCAGTAGATTTAGTGTGCATGGCAGAACAACCACTCCATTCAGTGCCTCTTTTGAAGTTTTTCAATAAAGGTGGTGAGAATGATGTCAATTTGGGTGATGATTACAACATACCACATTGGATGAATCATAGTTTTTATGCCTCACCCAAGTCCCATGACAAACACCATGTTTTTCTACCAAGAATTAAACTACCAGACGTGGTTTTCAACTGGTTTGGTTTAAACCCAGAAAACAACCAGTTCACTAAAGGTAAGCAATAATGTTATCTTAAGGTATCAGGGGACAAAATGTTGAAGAAAATGGACATTTCTCGAAAAAAGCATGAAGTGATTTTTCAATGTCTTTTCCATTGTTTAACAAAAACAAAATTGGCTTTTTTCTTTCTTCGCGAGATATTCGTAAAAAAGATATTTTGCGTGACACACTAAACATGACAATGTCATATTTATAAAATTTAACACATGAAAATTTGGAAATAACTATGTTATAAACACCTTGTGTAAAGCCAAAAGTCTACTATCAGTATGTGTCATATTTAAGGATTGTACTAAATTGCCTTGTACAATTATTTTCTGGTGTATTGCGATACAACCTGATCATATTCTTTTAAAGCACTAAAAATGATCTACAAAAGTGTACTACTATCATTAACAGGTTCCCATTTAAATCTGTACTTTCCCATTTAAATTTGTACTTATGTAAATTTTGTTGATGTGTGCTAAACACACAGATCAACCAATCAGAGAAGTTCACTTCAGAAATAATATACTCTGATTGGTTGATCTGTGTGTTTAGCACACATCAACACAATTTGCATAAGTACAGATTTAAATGGGAAAGTACAGATTTAAATGGGAACCTGTTCATTATAATCATTGTTGAGTGCTTGGACCAACATGAAATTGTCTGGGAAATCTTAATTTATGACATTTGTTTTGCAGGTTTGCATAAAAATTTCCAGCCCAAAAATGTCAAAGAACAGGAGACCAATCAAATACCTGACTTTATCAACTATGATGAATTTGATGCTAAAGTATTCTGTAACAAGGCTGTTAAAAGAACCAAGGGAAAGTTTGGGAAGCATCGGTCTGCTCCATCATTTCCTGCTGTTAGTAGTGAAAGTGACTTTGAAAGGCTAACCGGCCCTTCACATGATGACTTTAGTGTTACTTCACCAAGTGCTAATTCACCAAGTGAACGGCATCATGGCATTTGTATCCCCACACCCTCTAAGGTATGTTGCCCATTTTGTACAAAAAGGGCTCTGCTTTCCAATTAAATTGTATTTCCATTAAAGTGAAAGACATGATATCTGTAAGAATTGAACTTGCTGATATCATAACTACAGTAAAAAAGCTACCATTAGTGAAATTTAAATTATGAATTATTTCAAGTTTGCTTAGAAACTGATTCCATCAGCTTATTCATTTACCTAACTTATATGTTTCAAGTTTATTCAAAATAATAACATATATGTACATGCTTGATCTACAGTTTCTCTAAAGATGCATCCAAAATTAAAAATACTTGATATTATTGTTAAGTAATTTGTACATTAAGCTACAGGTTTGAATTACAGAATTAGTATTATAGTGATGTTTCATGCTTTTTTTTATACAGAGAAACCAGTCAAGTAGAGGTTTTTTGTCTTCGTCACTGGACCAGGCAGTCTCAGATTACCATTTGTCAGGTAAATGTTTCTTTAGCATTTGTTTTTTTAAGCCATATGTATTAGCATGTCATATGCTAAACTTAAAACATCATTTTCTTCACAAGGTGTTAAGAAATACCATTCATCAGGTTGCAATTAGTCTAGATTGAAAGTGAATAATATTTAAAATGTTTAGTCAATAAAAGGACTGTTAAAATGTTTAGTCAATAAAAGGACTGTTAAAATGTTTAGTCAATAAAAGGACTCTTAAAATGGTTAGTCAATAAAATGACTGTTAAAATATTTAGTCAATAAAACGACTGCCAGTCAAAATTCACAATAATGTGGAGAAGCTGCTAACTTTGTAATTAAATCTGCAAAAGGTTAGACCTGAAAGTGTACTTTCATAAATAAATTATGTGACATAGTCTGTGGTAAAATTCATTTTGTTTTTACACTATGTAGTAGCTGCTAGTTGGGTCAACAAGCTATAGCTACAATAATTATTAAAATTAAGAGAAGCAAAGTGTATCCAGAAAATTGTGAAAGGACATGACAAGACAATAATATAATTATACTTGGTCACTAGCTAGCTGACAGATATACTTTGCAAAGATAGCAAACCTTCTATGATTATATTGGTTTGTTTACATTCATAAAACACAGCAACTAAAAATATGAGAATTATTTGACAAAGTGTTTCACAATGAAGAGTGGTTATTTCAAACTTTTGTGAAACTTCATTTCAGGAAAATTGTTGATAAATGATGAAAGTGAGGAGTCAAAAGATGAATTCTTCATGGAAAATCTCAACCCAGTTGTTGGTAGTGCTGATGCTCCTCGTAAACTTACAGGGTTTCTATTCAAGCACTCTCATGATGCCCGGAGGACTTTGTTTAATCCATTCAAACCACTCAATATTCCATGCAGGTATATTACTAGATGTGTTATTAGGGAACTTCAGATTGGACAATGAGTACGAGATTGAGTACGAGTACAAGTTTTTAAATTAGCCTTCTGTGTGTTGTTGATGATGAATTATAGTCTTGTGTATAGATTGAGACACCAAATAAATAAAAACAAGAAGTGGAATGTAAATTCAGTATCAACAATACACACAAGGCCAATTTCAAAACTTGTACTCGTACTCAATCTCATACTCGTTGTCAAATCTGAAGTTCCCTACTGATGTGTTAACCACTAGGACCAACCAGGCTAGATACGCAGCCAGTTAAAGATGTATGAGGGTTCCTATACATGTACTTGTTTGACTGGCTGCATATCCAGCTGAAACCGTGGGTTTGAGTTCCGCCAAAGGCAATTCATATTTTTATCATGTATCTCTATTTCACTTATAATATATATACCAAACACATTTCAAATCAATATTTTGAAGTACAGTTTGTATTGTATTCATGTCAAATTAACAGGAATGTGTTATTGTTATCATTACTTTAGAGCATCAGTTTGATCAATTGCCCATAATTTGTTGTTGCAAATCATAAATACAGGCCACACTCAAGGTTGTAAATATTGTTATTTTTTCTCTTGCTATCAATTTATTCACAATATATTTTGGTTGTAGCTGGCATGATGGGAAACTGACCTTGCAATATTTAATGCTTGCTAAATAATTCACAAATTAATCTCAGAAAAACTGATTTTATTATTCATTTTAATCAGTATAGAAAAGAGTACTCAGTTTCCCATCTTTCTTTGTTGTGCTAAAATGGTGCTTGTGCTTGTGCACATTGCCTATTGTCCTAATGTTATAGCTTGCATCACATTTAGATGTAATACAAGCTATAAATTATGTTGAGGTGTTCTTTCCATTTCTGAAGCTTGTTTTTACTTGTCTGTGATATTGGAGAAGAATCGGTGATGTGATCTAGCTGCTAAGGCAAGTGTCCTATTGAGCTCTATCACTTCTAGAAACCTGAATTTTTTGTCATTAGATGGACCTGTAACCGACATCGCTGGGCACACAGTTTTCCCAAAGGTCAAGATGGCATCATCATTCATAGACAGTTTTTGAAACACTCTAAGAGTAAATCAAATGAAGCAACTAGGATCTTCAAGGTAGGCTTCAATGTAAATGTGTTCTCTTGTAATGGATAGTAGACAGTTGGTACATTCTCATACCCAGACCCTACTCAGCTTTCTAACGAAATGTAGTAGGCTCTGGGAAACCTGATAATATCAAGTGATCTGATTGGCTGAGTGGTATAACAATAGCAACGGTCTAACTAGGCATATCCACAGGTAGCCCAAGAGTCAATATTTATATAAGAAAATATAAGGCGAGTTTTGAAACCTTCGATATTTTTCAACTAAATATTAAAACAATTCAATAAAAACTTTTAGTGTCATTTTCAGTTATTATTTATTTAAGTGTCTGTGAAGATTTCAAGCGATTTGGGTTAAAATTAAACAAGTAACGGCTATTTTTAAATTCGCCTAATTCACTGTGACGGGAAGGTTGGTTGTAAATCCATGTTCAAGTAACAATTGAATGACAATAGAAGACAATACAATACACACAATATAGAACAATACACTACAGTACAATACATGTATTGTATTCTACTTGGACATAGATTTATAACCGGAAGGTTGCAGCTTCGGAGAACTTAAGACACGTGCCAACAGGCTCATAAATCATTTCTTTTTTCAAGTTTATAGAATTCTGATCCAAGAATGTTATTCTACGGTAATATTTGCTTGTCCATGCCTAATTTTACCGCTCAAATGCACTTCTTTAACCATTAAAATCATTTTCATAAAATATCTATAAATAGTTTGCAAATTCAAGCGTGCCAAGGCTCGTACAGAAGATGATGAATATTAATTAAGTTGGCGTCGATGCTATGTGCTCGTTCATTAGTTCATTCTTGTGCCCAGGGCACCTCGGTCGATGGCGCATGCGCTCTCTTGACACTGTCACAACAATTCTGGCTTCCGGTTGTAGGGTTTCCCAGAGCCTATGATCTGCCACAAAGCTGAGTAGGGTCTGGGTACGAGAATGACAGTTGGTAATGAAAAGAGAAATAGTTTCCTAAATGAACAAAGTGACTGGGTACTAGTTATGCTAATTAAAATAATATAAATAGAACACAGCAGTCAAACGACTATTCATTATCATCCAGTCGAGCTAGCTCAGACTTGACACACTCTGTCCCTCCAACCGCTTCTATCCTGCATTGCCGTGGGCAGTTCTTCTGGCAGGCAGCCCGTGTCATCCCGTAATTTATCGATGTAGGTACGTGCGGAACGACCAACAGAGGTGGTGCCATGTTTGGGCTGCCATAGTAATAGATCGCTGGCCAATTCTTCTTTGCTGCACCAGCAGTGGCCTGCAAACTGCAGTCTTCTCTCCCTGATGTTTATAGATATGGGAGGTAAAGATCCATATAGGTCTTTATTGGTTAGATGGTCTTTCCAGGAGACATTCAGGGCTGCCGTCAACATTTGTGTAAAGGCTCCGTCGAGTGACGATTGAATTTTTGCAGTAAGTGTCCAGGATGTTGACCCATAGACCAGGACAGATTCGACGGTTGCCGAAAGAATTTTCGTTTTACATAAACGACTATGCATGCATGAAAAAACAAGACTATAAAAGACGATGGAGTAAAACTACTTTCATCACTTTTTTCTCAAAATATAAACAAAATTATAGACTCATGGTAGCTTTAGAATGTAACAAAGGTTATTTCCAAAAAATTCCAAGCTTATATTATATTTAGGGAATTTCTTATGAATGGACTTCAAACACTGTAGTCCACAATTCCTAATGTTTACAATGGCCACGCATGCATAGTCGTTTGACCGCTGTGTTTATCAATAGAGAATTTCATAGAAAAATAGGAAAATCACAGTAAATTATATTATATTTTTAGATTGGAGAGGAAGCATTATCCAATCCCTCTCAAGATGACAGTGTACAGAATAGTAATACTAAAGCAATGAAAACAGAAGGATTTGATCTTGCAACTGAGCAGGGGATTCAGAAAGAATCTCTTCTACAGGTGCGAAAACGAGGCCATAATAAAACCAAATATCATCATAACATGGATGCAGTTGAGAAGGACTGGACAGCAGAAGTTGAGGTAGGCCTTACTCTATCAAGGTTTATGCTAAGCACTGAAAAACAGGAAATTATTGGACTATTGTACATATGGTTATGGGACTGAATTCAGAGTTGAGCTTATTCCTCTGTTTGACCACTGCCCATTAGGGCTCTTATGTGACTACTACATTCAGAATTTACAGCACACTTAACTCACATGTTAATTTTTTGTTAAGGTAGTTGAAACTGTACAACCATAAAACACTTTTGTTTTCCAGTGCCTATAATTTGTTTTTTCTATTTATTTACAGACAAGTGTAGATTGGAAGTCCCTTATTTTACCAGCATGTTTACCACTTACGTCTGAGTATTGTCCTGATACCAAAACACTGGATGTTGATTACCTTGAATTTCACTATGAACTCTGCATTGGTGATGATGATGATAGCAGTAGTAGTGAATATATGATCTCTCAAGCAAATTCTATGAGCAATCCTGCCAGGTAGGTTGGTTCAATTTTTATATGTTTATATGACTCCTTTGCAATATTGGGCTGGACCCTGTAGGTTACACTCACACACTCACCAGCAACTGTTTTTGTACTTATCTGGTTAATGGTGTGGGTATTTTGACATCACTCCCAATGCTGACTCAGTGGTCAGTTGTGAAGAGATTTCTACTTCTAAGCAGATTGGCCATTATTTATATACAGTCAATTCAAAAAACATTAGCCTGCATGGCTGCTTTTGGGGATTGGGGGAGAGAGGGGGAGGGGTGGTGGGGAGAAGGAGGGAAGGAAGAGCCTGCAGACAAACCCCACTCTTTTGATTCAAACTACGCCCACCAGATTGTTGAGTTTTTGATTGGCTAAATTCAAAGAATCACTCATCACGACAAGGTGCGCGACGCACATTCACAACATGGTGCCATTTTATAGTGATTAGTCATCTTGAAAACTGTTTGAATACTGTTTTATCTAATCTAGAAAGCTCTGGTTTTATATTTTCTTCATAAACATGAGCAGAAGAAGACTTTTGGCAATTTATATTTTAAAAGACCATCGATATTCAGTTTACTTAGTAGGTTATCATGATTGAGTAGTTGTCAAACTCGCCAACTTGAACAAACTGAACTTTGAACTATTGTGTTACAATAAAAATCTGGACTTTCAGTCGCTGGTCTCAGCATTTCGATTCACTTGTAGATGTGCGGGCTCTATTTTCTTTAGATGCACTAAAGAATGTTTACAGTTTGATCTTGTTCTAAACGGTATTCAGTTGTATTTACAAACCGATGCGCTCGTTCGTTCTATCAAATTTCAACGTCTATCTGATTGGTTGATAATGACATTTTTGCCTGTTTATTGACATTGATGGATACCAGAATGACTAGTGTTTATTAAGGGGCGTAGAGTCAAAAAAGAGGAGTTTGTCTGCAGGCTCTCCCTTCTTCCCTTCTCCTTCCCCTTCTCTCTCCAAACCCTAGAGCTGTCACACAGGCTAAAAAAAATATTGTTGTCAATAGGCTTCAAGTCTACGCAACTAGACCGAAAGGTAGCATCACAGAAGCGGCAAATTATTCATAATTAGTTGATTGAGTGCGCATGGTATTGCATTAGATACTGTGTGCATTTATACACTTCAGTGATTTCTACCCATGCTACCTTTCGATCTAGTTGCGTAGACTTGAAGCCTATTGACGACAATGTTTTTTTTGAATTGACTGTATTTCATTGCAAAGGCAGCACCTTGTCATCAATAAATCTAATGATATCTCACTTGATGGTGCTGAACTAAATAAGTCAACCAAGTGTGAAGGCAGGCAAATCAAAACAGCTTGGCACATTACAGTGGGCCCTGTATTGTAGACAGGTTAGACCACACCACCATTAGCTCTGTCCTTACTCTTAGTCCAATATTGGTGTGGGCATGACCCCCCTATACAATGTGTGCAGTGTTATGTTGGGATCCCTGTGTAGAAGGCCAGGTGGCTGAGGGAGGAGTTGTGAGTGTAATGGCGGACATAGTAAAAAGGACAAGTTGTAATCCGTGTTAATCTGAGTCATCCTAAATAAAAGGACACTACATGCAGCTCAATTACATCCTAAGTATTGGTCTGGATGGGACACAAACCCAGTATCTCCTGCACTATAGTCTGGTGCTTTACTATCTAAACAAATGGGTCATTGCTTTAACGTTTGGTGCTGACACGAGAACAAACAACAACAAAAACAGACCACTTTAAATTTAACTTAGATTAAAATGTTTTGAGATGGAGCATTGCTGAGCATTCCATGGTTGTAAAACTAGCTGAATATTGCTGATACTCTCAAACTTCTTAAAATAATTTAAATTGCTTTTCTTTAGTTATTGAATAAAATATTAAGTACTTATTGACTGAGGGCTGGTACATCATGACCGTGAGCCAAATATTTTCATGTACGGCCCGGCCTAACTCAGTCAATAAGTTTTTTATCATATGACCCACTCTTTTTAATTTAAATGTCATTTTTGTTGTGATGTGTCAAGTAGCAGGTCCGTACGTATTTGTAAGGACCAGGTGAAAAAAGCCGTACGGACCCCATCACATGACTTTTTTCAAAGGTTTCTTAAGAGTGTGCGCTGGGTAAAATACAGGTCATATGATAATGTATTATCTTTTTGAACAATTTTTGCAAGAGTGCTATAATATTAATGCTGTAGTTATTATTGTTCCGAAAAAGCTTTGTAGAAAAGTGTGCATTTAGTCTTGTCCTAATGTGCAGTTTTTATGTTATATACAGATTTGATGAAGTCAATAGACATCCAGTGTCTGTAAATACAATGATTACTGAGCTTGTCGCACAGCGGCTATCTAAGGTAGGTTTTAAAATTTGTCCAATAACCTTCTAAAACTCATGAATAATTAATGAAGATAAAACAAAGACAAAATCACCAGCGTGAAGGAGTTTGAAATCTGATGAAACACTTGCATAAAATTAAGCCAACTTCGCTTTGAATTTCTCCAATAATTATCCAATAATTTGAGAAGTAATATCCAACACTCGAAAGAGTTATTCATCAGGTTTTCAAACACCTCAAAATGGGCCCAAAAAAACTCGGCTGCACCTTGTTTTTTTCAAACCATTTTTTCGGTGTTTGAAAACCTGATCAATGAAACACTCTTTCTCGTGTTTGATATAATTTATTATTATTATTATTTACATACAAAACATTTGACAAAAATAAACATTGACATTTGATGTACTTCTAGGTACTGTCAACATTTCAAGTAGAAAACCATTTATTATTGCATTTGGAATATCTAGTTATTGAATATATTTTTACTTGAAAAAGTGATGATTACAACTGATGTTGTTTTATTTTTTTTTGTTATTCATTTCAGGGATTTCAAATATTAACTGATCCTCCACACCCAGAACGTCCATCTTTCCCTGCATACATTTCACAAGATGATGATTATGAATCAGAGGAGTACTTTCTTAGTCTTGGACGTAATATCCACAGACTCAGTGTTATCCCCAAACAATCTCAAATAAATGTAACAAGATACCGACCACGTCATGTTCGTGGACTAGAGCCTTTCCATTATTGGTATGTAGTTTACTGTAGTTTTTCATATTCTGCAAACTCAGACATTCCAATGACAATTCGAAAGTTTGCAAAATATGGAAAACCACAGTATTTGTTTTCTGAAATAGTTAGAGTGGAAGCATTCAAAGCATGTGATATTTTGGTAATTTTATTCATTCAAATATTTCACTGATTCCAATTGGTCAAATCCACTTGAGAATTCTTGATGTGAAAAAGCATGTGCTGTCATACTAGAATGGTATTTTTGTGGGTAAAGAGAGAAACAGCCAGCTATACTAAAGAAGTGCATTTATGCCTTACAAAAGTATGTGCTTAGCTCTGTTTGCAAGGGACAACAATTACACCAATGTTGGCAAAAATATGGCTGTTAAAAACATAGCCGGTTTATTAAATAAAATACCAAGTTATGTAATATACTAATTACATAAATTACAGTGTTGGCCCTAGAAGGTGTGGGCAAAAAAACGCCAATGACAACAAGAAGTGAGGAGGTCAGAATAGGGGAGGAGGTGGGTGAGTTGGCATCAGAAAAAACATACCAACTGATAGACACAGGCAACCCACACATACCATTCTGAACAAATCCCTTCTTATTATCACTAAATGTTACAAATTTGTTTTATGTACTACAGTCGAAGCTTCATTAAGCGGACACCCTTGGGAAACGAAAAAAGTGTCCGTAAGTAGAGCTGTCCGCCTAATAGGAAGGATTCTTAAAACGGCTAAATAACGTTAAATAGTCTCGTTTTGCGCTTACAAAAGCATTTCTAAAGATCAGTAATAGAAATTAAAGACAAATAATAGTCTGGCTAAATGATTAAGCGAGTTATTCAAATAATCAATATTTTAACAACTGTTCTATTAGATAATTATGGTCTGGTGTAACACAAGTATACACGAGATAAGAAATCTTACTCAATGGAAACTATAACGTCTTTTTGCATCAATAAGAAAATTCATATCGTTTTCAGGTTTAGAACGACTATGTGAGGCTTTATGTGAAAACTTAAGAATATTTTTTTTGTTGAATTAACTTTATTTCATATTTCTATTTCGAGTGTCCGCTTAAGGGTCAATTGGGATTCTCTTAAGGTGTCCGCGTCCGCCTAAGAAAATGTCCGCTAAATGGAAAGTGTGAATACAGTGTTTATATGGAAGAAAAAACGGGAAAGCTGTCCGTAACTAGAACTGTCCGCTTAGTGGAGCGTCCGCTAATGGAGCTTCGACTGTATTAAATATTAATCAATTTTTTGCAGCATAAATTGTTATTTGAATCCAAATCATTGCATTTACTTTAAAATGCAACAATTGGTAGTTTCTGTATTTTTGAAGCATTTTTTGAAGCAAAGATCCCCAAACTAAATTGTAAATAAATCAGTTATAACTTTTATTATTTAGAGGGGTCTTATTTGCTCAACATTGAGCAATTGCCCTAAATGGTAAATAACTATAGTGACATTCTTGCAAAGTTCTTCACAAATTTTATCCTAAAATCCAAGCAAAAAATTCTCAAAAGGGCCAGATATATTTTGAATGAATAATAAAACAGTTTGGCTCTTGTATGAAGAAAACAGTTTTGCAGATGTTGAAGAGTGTTATCCAGATCAGATTTAGCTTTGAAAGATGGCATTGTTGATGTGCTGAGTTTGTGATATCTAGTCAACCTCATAATTATTAGATTGATATTTGATTGAACTCAATTATTGAAAACAGTATGAAAGCTTGACACTCTCTTGTGTATGATTGATTGTTGATAGGTCTAATATTGTGATTTCTAGGCACCAGTTACGCATTGGCCACTCGCTAACATATCAAATGCAAGAGACTGAGTTTCAGCATGATGAATTGGATAGGTACAACTGGAATTACCTTGACCAGCATATTAGTGGGATACAAGACTTTGCTGAAATGGTTGAGGTGAGCATTCTTAAATTTCCTACAAATGAATGTGGATTATTGCAACAAATACTTTTGTGATGTGATATAATGTAATCTGGTATTTGATATGGTGAGATGTAATGTGACATGACATTGTGTGATATTGTGTGATGTGCTATAATACTAAAATATGTACACTCAAATATGCGTCTTATATATATCATCTAAATGCATCAGTTATCACATTATCACAAGAGATAAGTAGTTGGTTTTGGATTAACTTAAGCCAATCTTTGAAGGTGATTATGTAAAAGAACAAAACCTTGTTCATAGTATTACATAAAAGTTTCAGTTATCTTAAAAACTGTGAGCAATTGATTTTTTATGTGTTTGATCTTGAATTCACAAGTTACATTGGTTTATACAAGTTGTCTTTGGTTCCAACCCTGTCATTGTAGTGTTTTCTCTGGTGTGCTTGTTTTATAAGTTTCCAAACATTTGAAAACCAACAATTGCGAATATTACAATACTTATCACTTATTTTGTAACTTCCAATATCAGTCTCTTCGGTACTGGAAATCAAGATTTTTGCTTTTGCCTCTTCCTAATCGAAAGAAACCTGCTGCAAAAGAAGATGGAAGTGATGAAGAAAACATTGATGGTATTCTCAAATATTTGGAGATTCTAAATGGAATAAAGGGGGGTAAGGGTCCCAGGAGGCCCAAGTCTCCTTTGGTAAGTAACAATAATAGTGAAAACATTATGTGAGGGTCCTAAAGGGGGAAGGGGGAAGGGGGGGGGGGGATTCCGAATCCCATTTCCTAGTTTATATTTGGACCAAATCCCAGTCAAAAATCCCATAATCCTATCAGTTTTGCTCACGTTTTCAATCCCATTCCCATTTTCTATTGTTCTTTTATATGTAAATCCAAGTCCCAGTGCATCCAATTCCATTTTCCCAGTCAAAAATAAGGCTAATCCCAGCTCCCATCTACCCCTTCAGGACCCTCTTATGTTGGTCAGCATTTCTTCTGTTCAGTCTAAACAGATTTCTTCTCCTCAACAAGGATTTAACATACTATGACAGTTTCATCCATATTTTTGAAAAGAAATGACATTCAAAATATTATCAAAATGATATTGAGATACATTATTTAATAGATAATCACTTCGGCACGCAGCATTCGTGGGTATATTGCAGGCAGCTGAGGGCTACTACGCCATCAGCTGCCTGCAATATACCCACGAATGCTGCGTTCCCGAAGTGATTATCTAGTATAATTACTATTCAATACCCTGCCCCATTATTCTATCTCTTGCACAGTAATCGGCGGTTTCTTGTGTTTTTGAATATAATAACAATAGGCTTACCAAACTTTAATTAGTTATCAGCCAATGAAAATGTATTTACCATTCAGTAGCCTGCCCCATTATTGTTCTCTTTGTTGCATAATAATCGGTGGTTTCTAGTCTCTTTGAATATAATAACAATAGGCTTACCAAACTCTAATTAGTAATAATTTCATTCAATTGATGACATTAAGACTTGTTTTTGTTGCAAGTTTTCCAACGGTTGCCTCAGTAGTATAATGGCTTAAGGCGCGGATACAGCAAAGCAGAAGATCTCGGTTCGAATCCTGGCGTTAGTACTCAAAGACTTTTTTCGCCAAAAATAGCTTTCTAGTAAATTAATTCTAAGTCTGATCTTTACTAGAATGAACATTATTTGTTATACACACTAAATAGAACATACTGCAATATTTCTAATAATGCAGAGTGCGGACTGCAATATTTCTAATAATGCAGAGTGCGGACTGCAATATTTCTAATAATGCTGAGTGGGGACTGCAACATAACTAGATGTCTTTGCTTTCAGATGCGGGTACCCTGCAATCGGTGATTTAGTGCAGAGAGAGAACAATGGGGTAGGGTGGTGAATAGTAATTATATCAAGTCTCCCAGATTAAATATTTGGCCACCTTCTTTGAATGGCTCCAAATTTAGCAATAATTTTGAAGCAGCCATCTTTATTTAAGCTTCGAATACCAAATATTGTATCAAAACCCTTAATTTGCTTATCTTTCTTGTTTCGTTTTTACTTGCATGGCTAATTGCTATCAAAAATAAACTTAGTTGCCAAGAACATTGCACAGTTGTATTTCAAAGTCATGCCCTTTTATGGATTAAAAGCAACAAGATTTCAACCTTTTTTTTAACTTTCTTAAAATCTGAAATAATGACAACCACTTAAATGTTTATATGTGGCTGTTTACTAGGATAGAAAGGGTATATTTATTCAGCATGACCTCAAAAGCTTATGAACAGCAATTGTTTAGGCAATTTCTAATCAATTTTATTTACACAAGTTTACATCAAACTATCAAACTTGCTCAACTCAACTAATACACAATTCTCTGAATTCGCACATGGCATGTCACGCCCTTTGTGTGACATTATGCGCGATAACAAGGCTACAAGCTAATCATATTCACAAAACAAGTTTTACGTCTAAACAGCAATCAGATGTGTTGAGTAAAATTGGTTGTATATAATTTTTATTGTTGTAAAAAAAAAAAAAATAGAGGCCAAAATAATGTTTTCATAATTATTTAGAGTTTTTAACATCTTTATGTCCACTGTGTGAATAATGGAAAAGAAAATGTGAAATCATCTACAATTGTTAAATATATATATATAACTTGTTTGTGTTTACAGCCTGGCAAGACAAATATTTTAAAGCAATCTAAATCACAAGAAGGAAAGAAGGACAATGATAAAAATGTACAAAGAACAGGAGACAACAAAACTGACTCAAAAGATGATTTTCAACAAACTAAAATAGGTGTGACAAATGTTGATGAGAAGAATGCTGAAACCTCATCCTTGTACAGTTCTGATAGTCAAAGCAACCTTTCATTGGATCAGTTGAGGTAGGTAGTTAACTTTAATAAAGTGCAAACACTAAAACCACTGTGTCCAGAATAGAGTCCTTGAATAAGAAATAAAAAATGTGCATGTGTGCTGTGTCAAGTGATTAGGCATACAGGGATTGGCAGAACACGAGAGAAGAATTTCAGAGAAACTTGCTGCAAAGAGGGCACTTCCTGAGTGTTTTGACATAATAATAATAACTTTATTTTCCAACCTTGTAGACTGAAAGTCTAAAATAGATTGGCAGTATAATATAATAGATATATAAAAAAATATGTACAATTATGATAATAAAGATCTATGATAAATATATGTGCACTATATAGATATAAAATAATATAAGATATTGTAAGAAACGAAAAATAAATAGATTATATAATATATATAGAGAGAATGTCAGTTTATGGGTATGATTATATTATTTACTGGTTCGCTGTGATTTCATTGTTATAATGTCTGCTAGCTTTTATTATGAAGGAACTGGCCGTTCTTTTAGTACGGGTTTGTGGGATTTTAGCTATGCCCCTAGATTGCGATCTTGTGGAATGGAATGCTATGTAATTGCATACAATGCAGTTTTCTGTTTAAAACCAAAGCATCAGTTATTTTCTAGAGGGTTTACTTTTGTTATTCCAGTTGATTGATATATGATCTTATCTTACATAGTGATGCCAGCAATGCTGATGATGGTTTGACTGTTAATTCACCACTTGAAAAGATTGGAGAAGCAATGTTAGATACAGTGTAAGTATTCCTTTTCATTTTAAATCTATAACCATACAAAACATTTACACAATATTTCAGTTCTGAATTCTTCATTGCTCAGCCAAAACCTTGATAGCATGTGATATATTATTTTGTATTTAGTACAGCTCATAGCAAGACAAGGAATGTAAACACCATCAAACATTACAAATTCCACAGGTTTTATCTCTAATCTAATTTATTTACAATAGTGTCTAAGGCTGTGCAATGCAGAAATCAAAACTGATCTATTTTGTTATCATACATTACAATGATTTATCCTCAAAAATCCAGTGGCTACTGAGTGAGGTCATGAGGGCTTCAGGAAGGGAGAATGTAAGGTGAAAGAAAACCTCCCTTTCTTCTGTACTTTTCTACCCCATCCCCAAGCTCTCACAGGTCCACTAAGCTGTTTTTTAGGCTGTGTTTGATGTGCTGTTGTTACTTCTTTTATTAGTTTTCTTAATCTAGTTTTGAGTTCCACTTAGGTGCTGCCTTTGGTATTGTTAACAAATTAAAGTTGTTGTTGTTGTTTTAGGAATGGATTTCCTTTTATGCCATCTTCAAAAGGTTTACCACCTTTTAGCTTTCTTAGTATAGAATGTGTTTGGTGGATGATGCAGTTTGTAAAGGGACTGACAGAGCCAACAGAGTGTTTAACACTTACTCAGGTATGTAGACTAATGGAAATATCTGAGGCTTTGAAGAAAACATTCACAAAAATGTTAGATTATACAACAATTGAAAAATGAACATTTACGTTGTGCTTTTTTATTGCTGTTGTGTGCTTCAAGCATTTTAAATTTAATTTGTTGGAAAATCCACATTTGTATACTATTGTAGAGCTGAGACTATGTCCATGGAAGAATAGCTTTTATTTAGTGACTATTAATAACTATCCCTAAAGTTGTAATGAGGTATTGTTCCTTTTGTATTTGATGTTTCTGGTTGACTAAAATAATCCGGGGGGACTCCCTTCAAAAATTGCTCGACAGGCGGTTTTGAAAAAGACCCTAAAAGGTACGCATAAATTAACTCAGATACTGATTTCAGACCCTGAAAAGGTATGACCACATTTAAAAAATTTTCAGTAAGTACAATCTTAAGTTCGAAAACTGGCCCTAAAAGGTACGGTGCCAGTTCGAGACCCTGTACGTCTTATTTAGAGGGTCTTATTTTCGACCCTAAAAGGTCTATCGAGCACCCCTATCCATTTTCTAAGGGAGTCCCCCCCGGGAAAATAGCAATTAAAATTCAATAGTCACTATAGTAAATAAAAACTATTTTTTAGTAGGTAGTTTATTTCTATTTAATGTTTTACTGTGCGATTCGCCGTACCGTAGTCACTTACAAAAACTTTTTGATGAAGTTTTGACATTATTTTAACAAAGTTTCTAAAGTCTCCGCCTGTCGATATAAACTTGTACCTGATTGGTCCATTGAGATGAAAATGTCAAAATAATATCAAAAATTCATCAAACGTTTTTGTAAGTGACTATGGTACGGCGAATGGCACAGTAACTTTGTTTCTCCTTTCGTTTTATATTTATGTATTGTAATTTCATTTATTATAATGTATTTCAATTATAATTTAATTATTATGTGTGTGAATTAAGTGGTGAACTTGTGAACTAATTAAATGCATTTTTATATAGAGAATGGTTGATGCAAAAGTTATTCAACATGCTTCGGGAAATCCAAGACAAAATTTTGCTTGTGGTTTTGTTATTTTCTTCATAACCTCTAAAGATAACTGGAGTACATCAAAAGGTTAGCTTTGAATTATGTTATTAATTCTTGCTAATGGCAAAGTTTTTCCATTCCACTTTTTTCCACCATTCTTTATACTTCATTTTTTGAAAACAATTGTACTCTTGTTTCAAACAGAAAGTACAGTTAGTAAACCAGAAGGCAATTCCTATGCTGCCATGTTACTTGAAGAATCCCAACTGAAATTCCAAGAGAACTGGTTCGAGGTGTTATTTGACTTTCCCAGTACTGCGCCTGTATTCCTTTCATCTGATGCTGAGATATTGCACTATTATGATAACTCAGTTAAAGGACCTTTTACAAAGCGAACAAGAGCAAGAAGCACTACTCAAATGCCTCATCATCAAGGTAAAAAATATTTCTTAAACAAATGATTAATTCAACAAACAATGTACATGGTCACATGGATTGGTTTTAAATCTAATAAAACACAAGTTCAAAAAATATTTATTTATTATTTTATTAGAGCGCAAATACTTAATCTGTGAAATAAAATCTATTTTTTACTGTCTAATAGTTCTTATTTAGTGACTATTATAGTGACTATTTTAGACAAGTAAACCTGTAATGAAGTATTGTCTACTTGTATTTGCCTTTTCTTAGACTTGTTCAGGTTGAGTGAGCCACTAAATAAGAACTATTTGTTAGTAAAAATCTTGATTTTATTTCGTGGATTAAGTGCGCTCTATATTATTTTCTTCATTAGTGTCAGTCAAAAAATAAGTTATCCAAAAATCTCGTGCTTCAGGTTTTCTTAGGGTTTCCGAACTATTGAAACAAAACTCATATAGTCTGTGCTTTCAAATGATTTCTCATGTTTAGAAACCCTAATTTTAAAAACACATAATGACACTTTGATTGTGAGCAGAGTTGTGTGCTAAAATATTCAACTTAGTGAGTGTGAGTGTGAGTCTTCCCAATTAGCCACTGCCTAAATAAATTGAGACATTAAAAAAGTGATTTATTTATTATTTATTATATTTTGATTTTGATTGTATCAGGCACTCCCAGTGGGCCGGCTTATAAGACAGTTTATATCAACTGTGACTTACAAAGAAAAAGTGACCGAAATGAGTATGCAGTTATTCGATATCATGGCAACTACTCTAATACACATGCATTTGAGCTGGAGGTTCATTGGATAGGAACCACAGGTTCTATTGTCCATGACTTGGTAAGACTGTCATCATCATTGTATGTGTCATTGTCATCATCGTCATCATTGTTTTGTCATCATTGTCATCATCATCATTGTTTTGTCATTATTGTCATCATCATCATTGTTTTGTCATTATTGTCATCATCATCATCATTGTTTTTGTAATCATCAATGTCATCATCATCATTGTTTTTGTCATTATTGTCATCATCATCATCATTGTTTTGTAATCATCAATGTCATCATCATTGTTTTGTCATTATTGT
This sequence comes from Metridium senile, assembly GCA_949775045.1. NCBI lineage: Eukaryota > Metazoa > Cnidaria > Anthozoa > Actiniaria > Metridiidae > Metridium > Metridium senile. The sequence continues at coordinate 37,231,858 of OX459095.1, forward strand.
CATCATTGTTTTTGTCATTATTGTCATCATCATCATCATTGTTTTTGTAATCATCAATGTCATCATCATCATTGTTTTTGTCATTATTGTCATCATCATCATCATTGTTTTGTAATCATCAATGTCATCATCATTGTTTTGTCATTATTGTCATCATTGTTTTTGTCATTATTGTCATCATCATCATCATTGTTTTTGTAATCATCAATGTCATCATCATCATTGTTTTGTCATTATTGTCATCATCATCATTGTTTTGTCATTATTGTCATCATCATCATCATTGTTTTTGTAATCATCAATGTCATCATCATCATTGTTTTTGTCATTATTGTCATCATCATCATCATTGTTTTGTAATCATCAATGTCATCATCATTGTTTTGTCATTATTGTCATCATTGTTTTTGTCATTATTGTCATCATCATCATCATTGTTTTTGTAATCATCAATGTCATCATCATCATTGTTTTTGTCATTATTGTCATCATCATCATCATTGTTTTGTAATCATCAATGTCATCATCATTGTTTTGTCATTATTGTCATCATTGTTTTTGTCATTATTGTCATCATCATCATCATTGTTTTTGTAATCATCAATGTCATCATCATCATTGTTTTGTCATTATTGTCATCATCATCATTGTTTTGTCATTATTGTCATCATCATCATCATTGTTTTTGTAATCATCAATGTCATCATCATCATTGTTTTGTCATTATTGTCATCATCATTGTTTTGTCATTATTGTCATCATCATCATTGTTTTGTCATTATTGTCATCATCATCATTGTTTTTGTCATTATTGTCATCATCATTGTTTTTGTCATTATTGTCATCATCATCATCATTGTTTTTGTAATCATCAATGTCATCATCATCATTGTTTTTGTCATTATTGTCATCATCATCATCATTGTTTTTGTAATCATCAATGTCATCATCATCATTGTTTTGTCATTATTGTCATCATCATCATTGTTTCTGTCATTATTGTCATCATCATCATCATTGTTTTTGTAATCATCAATGTCATCATCATCATTGTTTTTGTCATTATTGTCATCATCATCATCATTGTTTTTGTAATCATCAATGTCATCATCATCATTGTTTTGTCATTATTGTCATCATCATCATTGTTTCTGTCATTATTGTCATCATCATCATCATTGTTTTTGTAATCATCAATGTCATCATCATCATTGTTTTTGTCATTATTGTCATCATCATCATCATTGTTTTGTAATCATCAATGTCATCATCATTGTTTTGTCATTATTGTCATCATTGTTTTTGTCATTATTGTCATCATCATCATCATTGTTTTTGTAATCATCAATGTCATCATCATCATTGTTTTGTCATTATTGTCATCATCATCATTGTTTTGTCATTATTGTCATCATCATCATCATTGTTTTTGTAATCATCAATGTCATCATCATCATTGTTTTGTCATTATTGTCATCATCATCATTGTTTTTGTAATCATCAATGTCATCATCATCATTGTTTTTGTCATTATTGTCATCATCATCATCATTGTTTTTGTAATCATCAATGTCATCATCATCATTGTTTCTGTCATTATTGTCATCATCATCATCATTGTTTTTGTAATCATCAATGTCATCATCATCATTGTTTTGTCATTATTGTCATCATCATCATTGTTTCTGTCATTATTGTCATCATCATCATTGTTTTGTCATTATTGTCATCATCATCATTGTTTTTGTAATCATCAATGTCATCATCATCATTGTTTTTGTCATTATTGTCATCATCATCATCATTGTTTTTGTAATCATCAATGTCATCATCATCATTGTTTCTGTCATTATTGTCATCATCATCATCATTGTTTTTGTAATCATCAATGTCATCATCATCATTGTTTTGTCATTATTGTCATCATCATCATTGTTTCTGTCATTATTGTCATCATCATCATCATTGTTTTTGTAATCATCAATGTCATCATCATCATTGTTTTGTCATTATTGTCATCATCATCATTGTTTCTGTCATTATTGTCATCATCATCATCATTGTTTTTGTAATCATCAATGTCATCATCATCATTGTTTTTGTCATTATTGTCATCATCATCATCATTGTTTTTGTAATCATCAATGTCATCATCATCATTGTTTTGTCATTATTGTCATCATCATCATTGTTTCTGTCATTATTGTCATCATCATCATTGTTTTTGTAATCATCAATGTCATCATCATCATTGTTTTGTCATTATTGTCATCATCATCATTGTTTTGTCATTATTGTCATCATCATCATCATTGTTTTTGTAATCATCAATGTCATCATCATCATTGTTTTGTCATTATTGTCATCATCATTGTTTTGTCATTATTGTCATCATCATCATTGTTTTGTCATCAATGTCATCATCATCATTGTTTTGTCATTATTGTCATCATCATTGTTTTGTCATTATTGTCATCATCATCATTGTTTTGTCATTATTGTCATCATCATCATCATTGTTTTTGTAATCATCAATGTCATCATCATCATTGTTTTGTCATTATTGTCATCATCATTGTTTTGTCATCAATGTCATCATCATCATTGTTTTGTCATTATTGTCATCATCATCATTGTTTCTGTCATTATTGTCATAAACATCATCATTGTTTTTGTAATCATCATTGTCATCATCATCATTTTTTTTGTCATTATTGTCATCATTGTTTTTGTCATTATTGTCATCATCATCATCATTGTTTTTGTAATCATCAATGTCATCATCATCATTGTTTTTGTCATTATTGTCATCATCATCATCATTGTTTTGTAATCATCAATGTCATCATCATTGTTTTGTCATTATTGTCATCATTGTTTTTGTCATTATTGTCATCATCATCATCATTGTTTTTGTAATCATCAATGTCATCATCATCATTGTTTTGTCATTATTGTCATCATCATCATTGTTTTGTCATTATTGTCATCATCATCATCATTGTTTTTGTAATCATCAATGTCATCATCATCATTGTTTTTGTCATTATTGTCATCATCATCATCATTGTTTTGTAATCATCAATGTCATCATCATTGTTTTGTCATTATTGTCATCATTGTTTTTGTCATTATTGTCATCATCATCATCATTGTTTTTGTAATCATCAATGTCATCATCATCATTGTTTTGTCATTATTGTCATCATCATCATTGTTTTGTCATTATTGTCATCATCATCATCATTGTTTTTGTAATCATCAATGTCATCATCATCATTGTTTTTGTCATTATTGTCATCATCATCATCATTGTTTTGTAATCATCAATGTCATCATCATTGTTTTGTCATTATTGTCATCATTGTTTTTGTCATTATTGTCATCATCATCATCATTGTTTTTGTAATCATCAATGTCATCATCATCATTGTTTTTGTCATTATTGTCATCATCATCATCATTGTTTTGTAATCATCAATGTCATCATCATTGTTTTGTCATTATTGTCATCATTGTTTTTGTCATTATTGTCATCATCATCATCATTGTTTTTGTAATCATCAATGTCATCATCATCATTGTTTTGTCATTATTGTCATCATCATCATTGTTTTGTCATTATTGTCATCATCATTGTTTTGTCATTATTGTCATCATCATCATTGTTTTGTCATTATTGTCATCATCATCATTGTTTTTGTCATTATTGTCATCATCATTGTTTTTGTCATTATTGTCATCATCATCATCATTGTTTTTGTAATCATCAATGTCATCATCATCATTGTTTTTGTCATTATTGTCATCATCATCATCATTGTTTTTGTAATCATCAATGTCATCATCATCATTGTTTTGTCATTATTGTCATCATCATCATTGTTTCTGTCATTATTGTCATCATCATCATCATTGTTTTTGTAATCATCAATGTCATCATCATCATTGTTTTTGTCATTATTGTCATCATCATCATCATTGTTTTTGTAATCATCAATGTCATCATCATCATTGTTTTGTCATTATTGTCATCATCATCATTGTTTCTGTCATTATTGTCATCATCATCATCATTGTTTTTGTAATCATCAATGTCATCATCATCATTGTTTTTGTCATTATTGTCATCATCATCATCATTGTTTTGTAATCATCAATGTCATCATCATTGTTTTGTCATTATTGTCATCATTGTTTTTGTCATTATTGTCATCATCATCATCATTGTTTTTGTAATCATCAATGTCATCATCATCATTGTTTTGTCATTATTGTCATCATCATCATTGTTTTGTCATTATTGTCATCATCATCATCATTGTTTTTGTAATCATCAATGTCATCATCATCATTGTTTTGTCATTATTGTCATCATCATCATTGTTTTTGTAATCATCAATGTCATCATCATCATTGTTTTTGTCATTATTGTCATCATCATCATCATTGTTTTTGTAATCATCAATGTCATCATCATCATTGTTTCTGTCATTATTGTCATCATCATCATCATTGTTTTTGTAATCATCAATGTCATCATCATCATTGTTTTGTCATTATTGTCATCATCATCATTGTTTCTGTCATTATTGTCATCATCATCATTGTTTTGTCATTATTGTCATCATCATCATTGTTTTTGTAATCATCAATGTCATCATCATCATTGTTTTTGTCATTATTGTCATCATCATCATCATTGTTTTTGTAATCATCAATGTCATCATCATCATTGTTTCTGTCATTATTGTCATCATCATCATCATTGTTTTTGTAATCATCAATGTCATCATCATCATTGTTTTGTCATTATTGTCATCATCATCATTGTTTCTGTCATTATTGTCATCATCATCATCATTGTTTTTGTAATCATCAATGTCATCATCATCATTGTTTTGTCATTATTGTCATCATCATCATTGTTTCTGTCATTATTGTCATCATCATCATCATTGTTTTTGTAATCATCAATGTCATCATCATCATTGTTTTTGTCATTATTGTCATCATCATCATCATTGTTTTTGTAATCATCAATGTCATCATCATCATTGTTTTGTCATTATTGTCATCATCATCATTGTTTCTGTCATTATTGTCATCATCATCATTGTTTTTGTAATCATCAATGTCATCATCATCATTGTTTTGTCATTATTGTCATCATCATCATTGTTTTGTCATTATTGTCATCATCATCATCATTGTTTTTGTAATCATCAATGTCATCATCATCATTGTTTTGTCATTATTGTCATCATCATTGTTTTGTCATTATTGTCATCATCATCATTGTTTTGTCATCAATGTCATCATCATCATTGTTTTGTCATTATTGTCATCATCATTGTTTTGTCATTATTGTCATCATCATCATTGTTTTGTCATTATTGTCATCATCATCATCATTGTTTTTGTAATCATCAATGTCATCATCATCATTGTTTTGTCATTATTGTCATCATCATTGTTTTGTCATCAATGTCATCATCATCATTGTTTTGTCATTATTGTCATCATCATCATTGTTTCTGTCATTATTGTCATAAACATCATCATTGTTTTTGTAATCATCATTGTCATCATCATCATTTTTTTTGTCATTATTGTCATCATTGTTTTTGTCATTATTGTCATCATCATCATCATTGTTTTTGTAATCATCAATGTCATCATCATCATTGTTTTTGTCATTATTGTCATCATCATCATCATTGTTTTGTAATCATCAATGTCATCATCATTGTTTTGTCATTATTGTCATCATTGTTTTTGTCATTATTGTCATCATCATCATCATTGTTTTTGTAATCATCAATGTCATCATCATCATTGTTTTGTCATTATTGTCATCATCATCATTGTTTTGTCATTATTGTCATCATCATCATCATTGTTTTTGTAATCATCAATGTCATCATCATCATTGTTTTTGTCATTATTGTCATCATCATCATCATTGTTTTGTAATCATCAATGTCATCATCATTGTTTTGTCATTATTGTCATCATTGTTTTTGTCATTATTGTCATCATCATCATCATTGTTTTTGTAATCATCAATGTCATCATCATCATTGTTTTTGTCATTATTGTCATCATCATCATCATTGTTTTGTAATCATCAATGTCATCATCATTGTTTTGTCATTATTGTCATCATTGTTTTTGTCATTATTGTCATCATCATCATCATTGTTTTTGTAATCATCAATGTCATCATCATCATTGTTTTGTCATTATTGTCATCATCATCATTGTTTTGTCATTATTGTCATCATCATCATCATTGTTTTTGTAATCATCAATGTCATCATCATCATTGTTTTTGTCATTATTGTCATCATCATCATCATTGTTTTGTAATCATCAATGTCATCATCATTGTTTTGTCATTATTGTCATCATTGTTTTTGTCATTATTGTCATCATCATCATCATTGTTTTTGTAATCATCAATGTCATCATCATCATTGTTTTGTCATTATTGTCATCATCATCATTGTTTTGTCATTATTGTCATCATCATCATCATTGTTTTTGTAATCATCAATGTCATCATCATCATTGTTTTGTCATTATTGTCATCATCATTGTTTTGTCATTATTGTCATCATCATCATTGTTTTGTCATTATTGTCATCATCATCATTGTTTTTGTCATTATTGTCATCATCATTGTTTTTGTCATTATTGTCATCATCATCATCATTGTTTTTGTAATCATCAATGTCATCATCATCATTGTTTTTGTCATTATTGTCATCATCATCATCATTGTTTTTGTAATCATCAATGTCATCATCATCATTGTTTTGTCATTATTGTCATCATCATCATTGTTTCTGTCATTATTGTCATCATCATCATCATTGTTTTTGTAATCATCAATGTCATCATCATCATTGTTTTTGTCATTATTGTCATCATCATCATCATTGTTTTTGTAATCATCAATGTCATCATCATCATTGTTTTGTCATTATTGTCATCATCATCATTGTTTCTGTCATTATTGTCATCATCATCATCATTGTTTTTGTAATCATCAATGTCATCATCATCATTGTTTTTGTCATTATTGTCATCATCATCATCATTGTTTTGTAATCATCAATGTCATCATCATTGTTTTGTCATTATTGTCATCATTGTTTTTGTCATTATTGTCATCATCATCATCATTGTTTTTGTAATCATCAATGTCATCATCATCATTGTTTTGTCATTATTGTCATCATCATCATTGTTTTGTCATTATTGTCATCATCATCATCATTGTTTTTGTAATCATCAATGTCATCATCATCATTGTTTTGTCATTATTGTCATCATCATCATTGTTTTTGTAATCATCAATGTCATCATCATCATTGTTTTTGTCATTATTGTCATCATCATCATCATTGTTTTTGTAATCATCAATGTCATCATCATCATTGTTTCTGTCATTATTGTCATCATCATCATCATTGTTTTTGTAATCATCAATGTCATCATCATCATTGTTTTGTCATTATTGTCATCATCATCATTGTTTCTGTCATTATTGTCATCATCATCATTGTTTTGTCATTATTGTCATCATCATCATTGTTTTTGTAATCATCAATGTCATCATCATCATTGTTTTTGTCATTATTGTCATCATCATCATCATTGTTTTTGTAATCATCAATGTCATCATCATCATTGTTTCTGTCATTATTGTCATCATCATCATCATTGTTTTTGTAATCATCAATGTCATCATCATCATTGTTTTTGTCATTATTGTCATCATCATCATCATTGTTTTTGTAATCATCAATGTCATCATCATCATTGTTTCTGTCATTATTGTCATCATCATCATCATTGTTTTTGTAATCATCAATGTCATCATCATCATTGTTTTGTCATTATTGTCATCATCATCATTGTTTCTGTCATTATTGTCATCATCATCATCATTGTTTTTGTAATCATCAATGTCATCATCATCATTGTTTTGTCATTATTGTCATCATCATCATTGTTTCTGTCATTATTGTCATCATCATCATCATTGTTTTTGTAATCATCAATGTCATCATCATCATTGTTTTTGTCATTATTGTCATCATCATCATCATTGTTTTTGTAATCATCAATGTCATCATCATCATTGTTTTGTCATTATTGTCATCATCATCATTGTTTCTGTCATTATTGTCATCATCATCATTGTTTTTGTAATCATCAATGTCATCATCATCATTGTTTTGTCATTATTGTCATCATCATCATTGTTTTGTCATTATTGTCATCATCATCATCATTGTTTTTGTAATCATCAATGTCATCATCATCATTGTTTTGTCATTATTGTCATCATCATTGTTTTGTCATTATTGTCATCATCATCATTGTTTTGTCATCAATGTCATCATCATCATTGTTTTGTCATTATTGTCATCATCATTGTTTTGTCATTATTGTCATCATCATCATTGTTTTGTCATTATTGTCATCATCATCATCATTGTTTTTGTAATCATCAATGTCATCATCATCATTGTTTTGTCATTATTGTCATCATCATTGTTTTGTCATCAATGTCATCATCATCATTGTTTTGTCATTATTGTCATCATCATCATTGTTTCTGTCATTATTGTCATAAACATCATCATTGTTTTTGTAATCATCATTGTCATCATCATCATTTTTTTTGTCATTATTGTCATCATCATCATCAACAACGTCATTATCATCAGGTGGGTTCACACTAGACCCCAAGTAGGTCTAAAGTACATCTGTAACAAAGTAGGTTCTTTAAGTACTTGTTTACGTAAGCGAGTAAGGCGTTCACACTGACGAACAACTATATTACTTAGCCTTTTAAAATCTGTCATTCATAGGCCATTCGAGAATCGAGTCGAAGCCGGTAGAAGCCCGGAATTAACTCTATGAAACAAAACCGCTTTCAGTAATACTAGAGGATCCATATTTCCCGCTAAGAAAGTGCAACGTGTATTTCTCTTTGTAATAGGAGAACAGGCAGTTGAAAAGTTTGATGGAAATTTGCTGTTTTTATTACGGTTTAGGAACATCTACAGTATAGACTGGATCCTGCTTGAAATTTTTCCTTCAGCTTCTTTAAAGAGGTGACACGATAACAGTAAAACCAAAGCATACTTTAGTACTTTACATCGCTAGTGTGAACCCAACATATTATCGTTATCATCATCATGATTGTTTTTCTTATTGTCATCATCAACAACAAAATCATCGTTATCATCATCATCATCATCATCATCATAATGATACAATGTCCACTCGTATGAGTGGGAAACTGGCCGTAATATTTACCGCACAGTTACGGTACTGTTACTGTAGAATTTTCGAATGGTTTTATAGAAATTACGGTACGGTTGCGGCTACGGTACGGTACGGTCAGTTTCCCACTCGTACGAAAACCGCTCTATCGATTTCTTGTGGTATCATTAAACATACATGTACTCACTACACTTTGAAACGTTTGAAAAAAGCTTTATAGACATAATAGATTCCTAGGTTATTTTGTTGTTGTCACTACCTTGGAGGTATCAATGACTGAGACTTTGTCATTTGCGTATCATTACTAATGTATTAATATGTTGTCACTAAAATATTGGCTGTTATATTCCAAATAAAAATGGCTTTTATTGATTTGCAGGTGCAAGGATGGGCTCGCAAGGCATCGTCATGTGGTTGCCATCTTGTTCCTGTTCCCGTAAGTCCATTTCCTGACCGTATTGGTGGCAACATGGACCCCCTGCGGCTTCCTGTTTTTACACCAGTAGACATCAATGTCATTCAAGAATTTATACTTAAAGGTACGATATTTTAGCTCGGGATACCACACAAAATGCAGAAAATGAAAAAAGCGCGGAAAACGATATTATTTTCCTTTCTTGTCACCCTAAAAAAAACCCCAGATATGTAAAAATTCAAGTTACACTCCGAAAGATACCAAATCGCTACCATCGGGTTTCTCTAACTTGGTCCTTGTACTCAGCGCGGTTGATATTAAGTATTAATGAATTTCTGTCCGTTATTTCTTGTTCCAAACTGTCATATTAACCAATGCCAAAGCAAGTTAGAAATAACCTCTTGTCCCAAGGTTATATGACTTGAGTGACACGAAAAGCGACTTTTTTCCTGCTTCATGTCGTGGTGTCTTGTCGCCTGTAGCGGCCTTAAAGCGCATTAAACATCATCTCTCATTCAAACCATCATCTCTTATTCAAACCATCAATCTCACTTTTAACACACATCTTTTAAATTTCAGATTGTGATCCCTGTACACACAGACTTCGAACATTTTTGTTTCTCGAGGCAATTCTTCACAAGTAAGTTAGCATAATAACAAAAACCTGTGACATCTTAGGGCTACATTCAGAAGTTATATCTATATTTATTGTTGTTTTCCCCAATCCCCCTCTCCATTTTATCCATTTACGTATATTTATGATTTTATTGTTCTCTGTTCAGTATTCACTTTAGTTGATTCCTCTCTAATAGATTCTCCCTCTCAAAATTCTGTTTTGATTTGTTTATCTCAATAGTAGTTTAGCTTCAGTCAATCAAACTAGTTGCGACATTTTTTGAATGCTTTCCGTCAGTAACGACCTTCAATATGGCAGAATTTGAAAGATTTCGAGACGATTCTATAGAGGAGACTAGACGCAGTCAGTGCGTTTACTCAGGCTACGTCATAGAGTAGTAATTGATAGGTGGTTTACCTGTGGTATTACGTCATGTGTAATCGACACAACGATAGACCCATAGATACGGAAAAGGTAAACCTAGACTCAATAATGGCCGAGACTACATCCCTAGAGGAGACAGCCCTAGAAAAGACTCAAATCGTCAAATTGTTTGAAAACCTAGCAACTACAATCTTGGCAAAAACTAGTGAGACACTTTTACAGTTTTCTCTATTATGACCTTTAACTATACTATACTTAAACTTTTTCGTTTTAATCCTCCCTCTCCCTCCATGCAATGTTGGTTTTCAGTTAACATGATTCCTTGATGTCTGTCTGTTTATGTTTTTAAAGAAATTTAAGCCTCAAAAGCACGCGCATTAAAGACAAATGTCCCTGTTTTCAAGCAGTTGACTAGGTTGTAGCTCACGATGATGCTGATCACCTGTGTCAAATTAACTGTAAATTCCCAACCTCGTTCCCAGGGCCTCCTCCCTTCGCTTTTGGGTGGGGCGGGAAGGTTGTGTAAATTCCATCACAAAAGCGATGGTCGTTTGTTTTAGACATTCCACTCACTTCTCCTCAATATGTAGGAATTTCCATCTGAAGAGTCTCCAAAATCATCGCCAAACTTTTCAAATTCCGCCATATCGATATTTCGGAAAGCATTTTGGAAATGTTTGAAGTTTGATTGACAGAATGGAAAATATTTGGCTCACGGTCATGACAAATGACCAAGAGCCAAATATTTTCCCGTACGGCCCGCCCTAACTCAGCCAATAAGTTTTTTTATCACATGACCCACTCTTTTTTATTTCAAGGTCATTTTTTGTGATGTTTTGAGTAGCGGTTTCGTACGTGTTTGTACGGACCAGGTGAAAAAAGCCGTACGGACCCCATCACGTGACTTTTTCCGAAGGTTTTCTTAAGAGCGCGAGCCGGGCAAAATACGGGTCATGATAAAACGAGTTCTGTTCTGAGATCTCGCCTGTTTATTAAAACTGACGGGAGTACGTATTAATTCAATCAACGTTTGATTGTTTCTTTCAGGTTTCAGTTTCTCAAAGATTCTCCATCTAGCTCCTCGCATTCAAATTCCTCTCCAATGACGACACCAGTGCAGCGTCGATCAAACGACTACATTCACGCTTCTGGTTCTGTAATTGTACAAATTGTAGATCATGATAAAACTGCAGAACGCACTAGCCAACATGCAGGATTTTATTGGACAAGAAATTTTACGTTGACCAAAAAATGGCGGTCTTCTGCTACTGGTGATGCTGAATTCGCCATCAAACTTATAAGAGAATTTGAGGAGTTCTGTTCAAATACAGATGATAGTCTCAAGATATTTTGTGAAAATATCATTAACGACATTAATAGAATACATTTACAGATTAAACTTGAATTTTAAAATACTTTAAATTTTGATTAGAAATGTTGTTAAAGACATTCACACTGATACCATATATTACAATTTTGTACTAAACAAGTTATCAATAAAAAGTATAACATCTATAAACAAGCATTATCTCTTACTTGGCTATAAACTAGTCATTGATTATTACTCGCGACATCTGCACCTTTTTTTCTTTGATGGTTTCAGAACTGTTGGTTATTTGTGCGTTCATTTGTTAGCTTGTTTAGTTTTGCTCACCGACTGATAACAGTTTTGTACACCCTTTCCGAGAAACTTTGTCACCCGAGAAGTGAAAAGCCTGCAAGCTAGTAGCGCAGGGGACTATGGGTAACCTGATGTGTACTTTACTAGAACGCAGGGATTCATGGCCACATTGCTACACTTGTCAATATGATATTGAGAAATGACCATTTTGACTTATTAGACAACAAGAAAGGCTTGCCAAATACACATTTAGTTTTCTGTACTGATCCATAATCCTTTGCGCCACTAGCTTGTGTGCTTTTCGACGGGTGACAAACTTTCTTGGAAAGGGTGTATACAAGTAGCAACGTTCAAAACCAACTAAACTCGTACAAAAAGTGAACTCATCCAGAAATATTCCACGCACTTACGAAAAACTACATTTCGCGGCTGAAGCATTCAACTGCCTTCTTTGAACCACTAAATTGGTAGCATTGAACTAGGTGGAATTGCTTGCTATTTTGGTTTTCGAGCATATTATTTGTTTGTTTAATTGCTTTTTCTTTCTTTCTGAATTGGCTTTGTGGTAGTTTTGGTTTTGCTGTTTTTGTTGTTGTGTTTTTCTCATTATCAATCAAAACCAGCAAGAACTGTTGATAACTTGTCAGTCGGTCTATATAGTCTATTACCATCTACAAAACATTAGCAAAATAAGAAAGTATTTATCATATGAAAATAGGAATACGTTTGTTCAAGCGCGTAGACTACTGTAATCACATGTAGCCAAAGCTCACTGTTAGTATTGGTTTACTATGTAAGGCAGTGAGAAGGTATACTAATTTATTCTGAGCGAAATCGGCTGAAATTAACATTTATAAAGTTGCTAGCACCATAAAGCTACGGTAATACGACCAACAAATTCGTCCAACTTGTCTCGCAACAGAACAAGTTGGAAAGCGATGTTGCTCGTTTTTCCACCCGCGTACCAACTTGTCTCGCGTCAAAATGGCTTGTTGCAAGTTGAAAAAGTTTGTTGCAGAAAGTAGAAGATCGTTCTACTTTTTGCAACAAAACTTGTAGATGTTGCTCGTATTACCACACCAACCCAACTTGTCTCGTAGCAAAATGACGTCAAGCACGCCGCCATGTTTGTTTACTTGCTGTATTAACCAATCAGAATTCAACTCAACTTGCAAGAAGCCATTTTGACGCGAGACAAGTTGGTGCGTGGGTGGAAAAACGCGCAACATTACTTTCCAACTTGTTTCGCAGCAATGTTGCGAGACAAGTTGGACGATTTTGCTGCTCGTATTACCGTACCTTAATGTAAGGCAGGAAGAAAGTAACAAAAACGGCTGAACAAAATCGGCTGAAATTAACTCAGAGGATTATAAAGATCAGAAGACACTGTAAGAGTTTTGTTGAATTTCTTTAAATTTGAAGGCAAACTAGCGTGAAGTCGGGCTAGTCATAAAATCAAAACAGGAGGCTAAACAATTCTACGTTGGGCTTCCTGTGTTCGTTCCCAAAGCATCATGGGGCCTATACGCGACATGACAGACAGATAGATAGATAGATATCTAGATTATAGATACATAGACTGACTAAAAGGTAAACCTAGAGTCGGGCCCTCTAGCCCGACTAATACACATATAATTATTCATGGAGAGTCCGACGTTTGAACATTAACAAAGTATACGCATTTTGACAATCTTTTGATCGCCACGCAATTGTAGTTTTTTTAAAGAAATAATTGGACACGAACCCCACATTATATTGTGTGTGATTCAATGCTTCAAAGAAGACTGTCCAGCATGTTATAGTCAAACAAGCTCACGTGTTGACCCCCAGAGTCGATGAATGATTTGAATGTTTGATTGTCGATTCATTATTCAGTTGAATTTTGCATCGTCGAAAACGAAGAGTGCAAAATTCAAATCAATTCAAATTCAAAACCAGGTCAATAGCAATCCTTTTAGTTTTAACTTCTATGTAATGATGCATTCAGCACTAACATAATAAATGAACATAGTTATTAGACGATCGCTAACTGTTCCATTGAAAGCGCGGGAAGAGCATATGTGATCGCAGATCGCATTTTAGGCTAGGTAGAGGCTAGGTTAGAGGCTGTGTTTTTCCAAACAAGGAAATGGTATATAAAAAAACAATAAATTAATGATAGTTTATTTGTCTTTGATTTGTTTTATTAATGGAAAAGTTAACATATACATTTTTTCTGACTTTTTTTTATTTTTGAATTTTTGTTTTGCATTTTTGTTTCGGTCGTTTCGGTGGCTCCGAATTTTCATTTCGATCGTTTCGGTGGTTCCGATTCTTGTTCCGGTGGTTCCGGTGGTTCCGGTGGTTTCGTTCCGGTGGTTACGTTCCGGTGTTCCTGGTTTTACCAAAGTAGAACCAGGCAAAACCAGGCAGTGGTCCTAGTAAGTTATTTATTATCCCAGAAACTCAGTTGGATCTGTCACTTTGGTGGGAAGTTAGACCACCCCCCTTAAAAAACCATTTTGCCTCGAAAATCAGCCAAATTATAGCTTATTTTTAATGAAACAGAAAACCTTTAATACTGATGACAGTGATGTAAAACATGTTTCCCTATAAAGTACAGATATCAGTAAGTGTCACCAAGCAAGGAGGTACATTTTTCTTTTAAGCCGTTTCCATGGCAACAATTTGTTTCGGAGCAAAAATTGCCAATTTTGAAATTACTGTAATATCTCTAGGTTTAAAAATTAATATCTCAAAATTCCACCATGAAAATGTCAAAAATGGCCAATAGTCAACTCAATCTATGTCTTAAATTACCAAAACAAGAAGAAAATCTGCGGGCACTTGTTAACCTTAACTTATATGACGGGTTTGCTCAACCCTACTATGTCAATATCACAAAATTCGAGAAGATTCATGCCCGCAAAAAAACTGGTTGACATCCTCCCAATAGCATTAAATTGGCTTCTAATAACCAGGTTGAGTCTATATTATGCTCAATGTATCTTAATTTCAACGATAATAAAAATTGTAAATGTCAAGTCAAAGGGGAAATATACCAAGTGATACGTTTTCGTCATGAAAAAAACACCCCTCACTAAGTAGCTTATATCTCGCAAGCCGGGCGCGATAAACTTTCAATCTTTATTGCAATCTGCTAAGCTAAGGTTGTTTAAGTTAGGGTCATACAAACATTTTGCGCTTTTTATCTACTTTCTTTACATCAACCTCAAACTTTTTGTGATTTTTACTAATTAGATGCATGACATATAAGCAAATTAGGCTGTGCAAAAATTTAACTATTAAAACATTATTATTTCCTTCAACTTTATTGTATTATCTCACTAAACTAAATACAATCTTGGTTTTGATTTCAAACCTCTCAAAACTAAATAAAACCCAGCTCAAGACAACTTTGGTGAAGTAGATATACTGTTTTGAAATTGATGCAAATTACATGTAAATTCACAGGCAGCCCAAGCAATTCACTTTTACAGTAGAGATATATTGAGGAAAAAAAATCGATATTTTTATTGAAATAAATTTGAACATATTACAATCCTGTGTTGTTGTTAAGCTTATTTAATGTCATTCTGGGTGGTTTTTGAACGTTTTAGAGCATTTTGTCTTAATGTTTGCCCACCTGTACTTAAATATGGAATAATCCATAGTTTAAATGTGTTTAATACTGATTATGAACTTCAATTTAGTGACAGTTTTACAGGTAATCTACAAAAAGAAACTGCAAATTATTCATATCAGATATAGGTAGATAAACAAATTTCTGATGAAAGTGCGCGTTCACGCAGGCTTCTATTTTCATGAATTGTACTTATAATTAAACGCGTAGCTAGAGCATCAAAGAGAATCCCGAGTTCACGCAGGTATGCGTCTAGTTAAAAATTAATTTTAACCCCTTTGCTGAGCTCGGAGATTATCATATTTTTTACTGTAGTTGAAGAGCAAAGTAAAGTTTATATATTCGAAGAAAAATAAAAATTTTCTCCCATGGCTGATTTACTACGCGCGAAACTAAATTTGTCACGTGACCGAGTTTCATACCTTGTCAAAATACCTCCCTCTTAACTTCAACACCGCGCCACTTTGACCGAAAAATTGCTTGCAAAAAGCCACAGGAATCCCATCCGCGAGCTTTCAAACAAACACACCACAGGAACCCCACCCGCGCGCTCAATATTTATTTCGCTCGGCGCGCGGTTAAAAATAACTTTATTGTCATTAAAAAAAAATCTTCAAAGACAATAGTTGGGCTGCCTGTGCACTGTCATCAATATTAAAGGTTTTCTGTTTCATTAAAAATTAGCTATATTTTTGCTGATTTTCGAGGCAAAATTGGTATTTCAAGGGGGGGTGGTCTAACTTCCCACCAAAGTGACAGATCCAGCTGAGTTTCTGGGATAACAAATAACTTACTAGGACCTACAACTGTACCAAGTTTGAGCAAAATCGGTGAACCCCCATGTAGCACCTACTGCCTGGTCCTATCACGGACACACTCTTAAAATTTAATAAAATTCAACAAAACTCTTACAGTGTCTTCTTGTTGATTTCTATAATCCTCTGAGTTAATTTCAGCCGATTTCGTTCAGAAAGAATTACCGTCTCCCTGCCTTACATAAGTATGTAAGGCAGGGAGAAGGTAATTCTTTAATAAGTATGTAAGGCAGGTAACAGTATGGTAACAGTGAGCTTGGGCTGCCTGTATTCGAACGAGCCGTTTTAAAAGTTACAAAGGAAGCCCAAAAGCCACAGATTTCTAGTGTGGTAAGCTTCGATACGGCAATATTCGTGAACTTCAAGGCCGATTTTCACCCTTAAAACGAAGAGGCCCCCTAGGACCCCCTCACATTTTCTTCAAATTTTCTATCTAAAGAATGTGTCTGTGCAAAAAAATGAAGGATTCTAGCTTTGTTTGCTGTAGGATTGACTTAGTGGGTGTATACTACTTTATTTCACACTTGACACGGTTTTCTTTGTTATTCATAGGGATGTATCTCCGATATAAACCCCTCATTATACCAATTCAAGGGTTATATCTAGATATAAACCCGGGTCTATATCTAGTTATAACCTTTGCATTTATTATTTATTGCAACATTAGACTTAGAAATTTTTACTAGATAGCGATTTTTGGAGAAAAAAATCTTTGAGTACCAATGTGAGGCCTCGAACCGAGAACCTCTCGCTTTAACCCATTATACTACATAGTCATCCGATAGAAAGTTAACAACAAAAACTCGTTTAATGTCATCAAGTTCATTAGCATTCAAGTTCGTTAGTATTCTTCTGAATAGAATTGAAAAGTGAACATTAAATTATGAACAGATTATTGACATATTTTTGGATTGGTTTTATTTTTTTGAATACGATCAGTGAAAATCATACATTGTTTTCTTTTCAGAAAACCTTAGTTATCATTGAAAAATGTCGAGTCAGATCTCAGTCTAATGGTTTAGATTGTGTCAGTACTATTTTGTTATGAAAACTTTCAATAAACTTCAATTACGGGAAAACTGTTGTATTCTAGTGACAAAAATCATTAACAGCTAGCATTCCACCTTATTCACTAGTTCCAATGGTTTGACCTTTTAATTTAGTCTTTGTATTAAGGAATGAAAACTAAGATAGCATAACCTCCTTCAATCGTGTTCTATCAATAAGATTTTGATTTAAAAATGCACCGGGCCGGTTCCCTGCACATTAATATTTTCTATTCATATCATTCATTTTATCAAATACGACTCCCAGTAGATACTAATTAGTAAGATTTGAAAAGCCGTTCTTATATTTCTTAAATCAAATCATGTGTCTTTGTTAGAATAGGATTAAATCACTGTTTTTTTGTGAGAAAACCTTCTCAAGTGTGAAATAAATTAGTTACATACCTCGAATGTTCGGCTATAAGCCTATATATCCCTTGGGCCTGCGGCCCGCGGGATATACACCTAATCCAAAAAACGTTGTCGGGTCCGCCGCACAGTCCTCGCGCCAAGACCGTGAAGGAAAACACAGTGAATATTTTGATGAGAGTGATAAAACAAGAAAATAAAAGTAGGCACAACACTATTTCGTTGAAAAAAGTGCCACACTAGAGTGTGAACATGCAAATAAATTAATTACTGATTAGATATAACCAATATCTTTCACAGTCTTGGCGCGAGGACTGTGCGGCGGACCAGACAACGTTTTTTGGATTAGGTGTATATGGCTTATAGCCTCCATTCTCGGTATGTAACTCTTACATATTCAGAGTTCGACGACCAAACAAAACAAAACTCACCTGAACAACTGGACAGATTTTAGGTACTAAAATACTTTAATATGTACTTGCGAATCTATCCAGGCAAAATTCATGTAACCTGAGTATCAGGCCCGAGGAGCGGAGGGGGAGGGGAGGGGCTGGGCGAGGAAAAGAAAGACCCCTCTCCTCTTTCGGTTGTGCCTAGATCATACCCTTTAGAGGCTATTTCGCGAAAGACTGGAATCGAGTATTTCTATTCGGTTCGTCGACAAGATACCGACGAATGTGCCGACAAAAACCTTCGGTAAATAAAACATGGCCGTCCTTGTAGGTGAATGCAGAGGAATTCTTTTGCCAATATAATGATGTCAAATACGAATAATTTGCTTGCTGTATCAAGGTAAAACAACACACAACAATTAAACTTAAGTTAAAGATGTGCTTCTATTTGAAACTGATTTCTAGAGAAAGAACTAAACTAATAACACAATTGTTTTTATATTAATTCTACAACCGTTAATTATATTTAGAGGATATTATAATATTACTTCATTGAACCGCTAAAGCGTACTATAGAGCATGTTTGTCATACCCTTTAGAGGATATAACTAATAAATTCTCTTTATTTCACCCTCTAAAGGGTACTATGTGTGGAATACCCTTTAGAGGTTATAACTTACTGTACATTCTCTTTTATATTACTTCACCCTATCAAGGGTACTATAGAGTATGTGTGTCATACCCTTTAGGGGATATAACTTAAGTTATACATTCTTTTTATTACTTCACCCTCTAAAGGGCACTATGTGTGTCATACCCTTTAGAGGATATAACTTATACATTCTCTTTATTACTTCACCCTCTAAAGGGTATTACAAATGTATGTGTGTCATATTCTTTAGAGGTTTAAATATCTTACTGTATACATTCTCTTTATTACTTCTCCCTCTAAAGGGTATTATGTGTGTCATACCCTTTAGAGGTTATATCTTACTGTATACATTCTCTTTATTACTTCACCCTATAAAGGGTACTATGTGTGTCATATTCTTTAGAGGATATAATCACTATTAAATTAATATAATATAATATTATTTCTTCATTGAACTGCTAAAGGGTACTATGCAATATGTATCATACCCTTTAGGGGATACCATTACTATTAAACTAATTAATACAATCTTTTTATTAGTGCAACCACTTAAGGGTACTTTAGAGAATCACTACTACACTAATAGGCGAGCGTAGTGTTTACAAGTGTATCCTAGCTGATATAATAATGTTTTATAATTATATCCCATAGAAATTCATTCATGAAACAGTCATCTTTATAATCAAAATATTTATCTGATTTTTTGTTGACAGGGTCAGGCATTGTAGCAACATCAATTCGTGTGAACAGATCGAATTGGTTTTACTTTGAACACAAAAGGAATGAGTACGTAGAAGACTTCTAGAGCTGGAGGATATCATAACTCATTTATGGCAGCAGCTTTTGCCCAAAAGAGCATATTATTTGTTGATCCATTGATTGGCCTTTCAGGCATATTATGCTCAGTAGTATTTACTTTTTTCAGTAGTGTCAACATTTATTGAGACATCTACACAGATTATTATTCTGGCTAAATATTAGTTTGCATGTTTGACAAGGAATGCAATGTGTTTCCAATAGTCTAAAATTAAACAACTGGTAATGTTTTCAAATTTTCATGCAATCACCAGTTGAGCCTCAAGTGAAGATTACTAGAAAAATAAGCCAAGTACCTTATTTGCTTCATTTTGTACACAGACTCAATTGTCTGAATAAAAAAGTGTTGATGTTTTTAGAATTGTTTATATTCCTAATATATACATGCAAACTCTCATTTAGCTCAAACAAAGTGTTCATGACCTCTGGTAGGTAAGTTTGGAAATCACCTCCACATGCTGGGTATATTATAATGGGAGAGGATGGCTAATATTACAAGGTTTATGAAAAATAGAACGGTTTGATTTATCTTATAAATTAAAAATATCTATAAAATATGAAATGTATTTTCTCTTGTAACAACGGCTGAGAAAATTTTGTACTGTAGTTATAGCTCAGGTTTGGAAGCAGCATATACACTGAGCCCATAAGTAAGCTTATGTAAAACTATAGAAGTATAAAGGTGGTGTAAATCGAATACAATTAGTGATCACATGTTTTCTGTTTTAGATGGATTGTTTTTAAACAACTTACTAATATTAAAATATTAGTAAGTAGGTAGAAAGGTGGGCACATGGCAGTGGCATAAATGTCATGGCTCTGGTAATGAAATAACCTTGAATATAACAATATCTTTTCTTATATTGTTTAACATCAGAAGTAAGAAATACATTCACAAATTGCTGCAGCTATAAAACTTTATCTGTGGCACTGTTTTGTTTTATGCTATGGAACAGTTGGTACTTGATGGTGGAGTGAGTTAAATCCCCCATAAATATAAAGACTATAAAGTAAGGCTTCAATACTTAAAAAAATATTGTGCAATGTCAAGGACTTCAAAGAAATATTTTGCAAGCTAATAATGAAATGTTGTGAAGGGGCTGGAAAAAAAATATAGAGCAAACTTAAAATCCCATCCCCAAATCAAATGGCAAGATGAACATTAACTGTAATTCAAACATGATATATTTAGAAATCCAACATCTCTGTTGGAAACAAATATTTTCAGTTGTTTATTAACTTGCAGTCACAACTACATATGTATGTGTATATAATCATGCAAGTCAAAGTTTAGTTTCAAAATCACTTCTGCATCTAGGGTATAATAACATGGTGCAACATTACTGCATATTGACTTTCATTCCAGAGAAGTAAAGGTATAAAATTTTAAAATGCCCAAGGATACATTTAAAACATCCAATTTCTTTAGTGTTACATTGCCAGTTTTTAAATTATACAGGATTTTTATTACAAAAATAAATGTTTTAGTAGAGTTTGAAAAGTGGGCAACTGGCTGGGTGGACGTCATCTCATTGCACTTGTATTATTTAAACCATTTTATGAAATGGCTACAATAGTATGTGCGCTCTGATTGGCTGATTTCCGGTCCTAGATTTTCCCATCTCAGACCGTTACCATGACAACGGTCCAATTTTCATATTTTCTTCAGACCGAAAAATTAAAAACAACTTGTAAAGTAATGCAATAAATATTTTGTTAAAGTTTTGCCTTGTCATACCTGCAAAGTGTTTTAGCCAGTTTGATGTGGCTAAATGTAATTTAGGCGAGGTTAATCTAGAGGCAATTGCGTGCATCCTTGGATTCCAGTAGCCGAGTCTTATGCAAACGGTGGTCAGCGGTTGTTGTGTGTGCGGGGGTCACCCCGAGCTGTGCAGGGGCCTGCACATGAGTATGCTGTTCAGAATCTTAATGATCCTCGCTGTGTACGCATAGTTTTGCTGCTCCCACCCTTCTCTCCCTGGTAAGTATGTTCTCTAGGTAAGTATAAATTTCCACTGACTGAGTCAGTGTGACGGGTGTCAGGCAGTGGATGGTTACCATGGTTACTGCCTTGTCGCCAGGGACATGCATGTCCTTGTGGGGCAGCATTGAGGCACCAAAACCCAACGTTATCATTGCCGATAAGTTTAATATTTAATGTATTTTTATTCATTCAATAATAAGCGATTCGGCGATAAAATATTTGTGATTTCGTACATTGCTAAGAAAAAAAGCCATACAATAAACGATTTTTTAACCTCGCTTGTTCAGTCTGTCTGGAAAATATCAGACCACAGTCTTTTTTTCAGACCTTGCTCTGCTCGGTCTGTACTGTCAAGACCTCGGTCTGATATTTTCCCATACAGACCTCATGCTTGGTTAATAAAACCTCTTAATATTTCTGAATTGAGAAGTACACATTCTAGAACATCTCCCATTATAATATACCCAACATGTGGAGGTGATTTCCAAACTTACCTACCAGAGGTCATGAACACTTTGTTTGAGCTAAATGAGAGTTTGCATGTATATATTAGGAATATAAACAATTCTAAAAACATCAACACTTTTTTATTCAGACAATTGAGTCTGTGTACAAAATGAAGCAAATAAGGTACTTGGCTTATTTTTCTAGTAATCTTCACTTGAGGCTCAACTGGTGATTGCATGAAAATTTGAAAACATTACCAGTTGTTTAATTTTAGACTATTGGAAACACATTGCATTCCTTGTCAAACATGCAAACTAATATTTAGCCAGAATAATAATCTGTGTAGATGTCTCAATAAATGTTGACACTACTGAAAAAAGTAAATACTACTGAGCATAATATGCCTGAAAGGCCAATCAATGGATCAACAAATAATATGCTCTTTTGGGCAAAAGCTGCTGCCATAAATGAGTTATGATATCCTCCAGCTCTAGAAGTCTTCTACGTACTCATTCCTTTTGTGTTCAAAGTAAAACCAATTCGATCTGTTCACACGAATTGATGTTGCTACAATGCCTGACCCTGTCAACAAAAAATCAGATAAATATTTTGATTATAAAGATGACTGTTTCATGAATGAATTTCTATGGGATATAATTATAAAACATTATTATATCAGCTAGGATACACTTGTAAACACTACGCTCGCCTATTAGTGTAGTAGTGATTCTCTAAAGTACCCTTAAGTGGTTGCACTAATAAAAAGATTGTATTAATTAGTTTAATAGTAATGGTATCCCCTAAAGGGTATGATACATATTGCATAGTACCCTTTAGCAGTTCAATGAAGAAATAATATTATATTATATTAATTTAATAGTGATTATATCCTCTAAAGAATATGACACACATAGTACCCTTTATAGGGTGAAGTAATAAAGAGAATGTATACAGTAAGATATAACCTCTAAAGGGTATGACACACATAATACCCTTTAGAGGGAGAAGTAATAAAGAGAATGTATACAGTAAGATATTTAAACCTCTAAAGAATATGACACACATACATTTGTAATACCCTTTAGAGGGTGAAGTAATAAAGAGAATGTATAAGTTATATCCTCTAAAGGGTATGACACACATAGTGCCCTTTAGAGGGTGAAGTAATAAAAAGAATGTATAACTTAAGTTATATCCCCTAAAGGGTATGACACACATACTCTATAGTACCCTTGATAGGGTGAAGTAATATAAAAGAGAATGTACAGTAAGTTATAACCTCTAAAGGGTATTCCACACATAGTACCCTTTAGAGGGTGAAATAAAGAGAATTTATTAGTTATATCCTCTAAAGGGTATGACAAACATGCTCTATAGTACGCTTTAGCGGTTCAATGAAGTAATATTATAATATCCTCTAAATATAATTAACGGTTGTAGAATTAATATAAAAACAATTGTGTTATTAGTTTAGTTCTTTCTCTAGAAATTTCAAATAGAAGCACATCTTTAACTTAAGTTTAATTGTTGTGTGTTGTTTTACCTTGATTCAGCAAGCAAATTATTCGTATTTGACATCATTATATTGGCAAAAGAATTCCTCTGCATTCACCTACAAGGACGGCCATGTTTTATTTACCGAAGGTTTTCGTCGGCACATTCGTCGGTATCTTGTCGACGAACCGAATAGAAATACTCGATTCCAGTCTTTCGCGAAATAGCCTCTAAAGGGTATGATCTAGGCACAACCTCCTCTTTCCCTCCCTTTCCCCCCTGAGCCTGAAACTCAGGTTAAAATTCATGTATCCACCTTCACATTGCATAGAAAAGTTTTGTATAAATATTCCAAATAAATTTTTAATGAGAGAAATAAATGACACACTTGGAAAATTTAGTTCGCAAAAAACTTCAAAACAGTTCGAGCATGGATAATAAAAACATTTCGAGTAAATCGAGCATTCTCATTGGATGTAAAGGGACACCTGCAGCGTGTCCGATGCCGCTCCTATCAACCCCAACTGTTGAAATCTGAGCCTAGCATGCCAAGTAATCTTTTTAAATCGTTCATGCGGTAAAGTTGTAAAATTATGGTAAAAAGACTCTCCAAACGTTTCTTTGCAGTTCTATCTCTTGGTATACTGGTCTTCATGGTTGGCATTTACAGAAATCAGTGGAATTCGCCTAGACATGCTAGAGGGGTCGAAAGCAACAAACTACCTCTCAAGGAAAAAGCTGCATTTCGAAGCACAAACTTTCCAAAAGCCAAGAAAAATGATCCAATTCTCATTCTGTACTGGTCCAAATACTTTGGAAATCCAGTAATCTGCGACCAACCGATTCCAAGGAGTAAAATCTGTAATAATACTAACTTAAAACATTGTAGTACACAATGTGAGATTACTGCCGACCGAAATCGCGCTGGCAACGCAAGTGTTATGATTATCAGTGCACGGGATCCGTATCCTTTACCTCCAGCTAAATTTAATGATACTCCTTTAGTTCTATTTACTTGGGAAAATCCTGTTTATACACCGATGATTTCCAACGCAAAATTCGTTTCTAAATTCAACTATTTGATGAGTTATCGACCAGATTTGGCTGACTTTTTCTTACCTACAATGGATACGCCATCTGTCGAACCAAAACCGAAGCCTTTTCTCAACAAAACAGGACTTATCGCTGCTGTCTTCTCGCACTGTGAAAGTGCAAGGACGGCTTATTTGAAAGAACTTATGAAGCATGTACCGGTTGACTCATATGGGGATTGTTTGAGGAACAAGAAAGGATTACAGCAGCGTTACAAAGGCAGCTTCAAACAAGCCAAAATCAACATGTTAA
Organism: Metridium senile; assembly: GCA_949775045.1. Taxonomy (NCBI): domain Eukaryota; kingdom Metazoa; phylum Cnidaria; class Anthozoa; order Actiniaria; family Metridiidae; genus Metridium; species Metridium senile. Next base: position 37,257,181 of record OX459095.1, read on the forward strand.
GAAATTATAAATTTACAATAGTTTTTCATAATCAGGATTGTGATTATTTTGTTGACGATCAAATGACACACGCTCTAAATGCAGGTACTATTCCTGTTTACATGGGATCTGATAAAGTCGACGAACTACTTGGAGGAAACTTACAGCAAGCGATTATCAAAGTGAGAGACTTTGCATCACCAAAAACACTCGCCGATTAATTACATCTTGATGGTCAGTAAAAATGAGACTTTATATAATACATATCTAAAATGGAAATACCAAGGATTTCAGTTTTCAAAATCGTTTCTTGCTAGCCCACAAGGAAAAGCAATGCAGTTTCTAAAATATCCTCAGTATTGTGAACTGTGTGAAACTATTGCTGCTGGTCGAAAGACTGGTATTTTTAAGAAAAAAGGCGCCATTAAACCCGAATACTGTCAGAGCAGAAAAGTTGAAGACTGGCTCCACAACCTGGAACCAACAGTTGCCAAAAAAACTATTAAAAAGACTTTCACAACCAAACATGGCGTAAAAATTTAAATAAGTTCAGTTTTAGTAATGTTGGTTAATTTGAACTAAACATTATTTAAGTAATATACAGATTCAATTTCGAAGCTATAGCTATAAAAGGGGTTGAGTTATTTTTTTTTTGCAAGAGCAACATAAGCGCTGTGAAAATATCAAAACTTTTTAAATCATAAATTCCCCGTTTATTTTAAATACGCGAAAAAATATTAAGAAAACTATCTAGTGACAACTAGCTTATTTCTTCCTTGACTTACTAAGAAATTCAGATGGTTTTTAAAGGACTCTGTTTCAAATTAGTAAGAGGAAATGTGGACTCCAAGGTATATCTCAGTTGCTTCAAAACTTTGTTGTGAACGGCGCTAATGAATTCATTCTCGAACCGGCTTCATTCGGTCGGCTGATGTTTGCGCTGTTCCAGATGAGTGCTATTATGAATAATTTGCACCTTATGGGTTAATTTTTTTAATAAAGCTATGTACTCCAAATAGTTTATGGTTTTCACATTTATATTTTTTATATTATTTTACGATCAGACGACGCAATTACAAAATGTCGAGGAGCTGTTGTTACTTTGAGAACTGCACATTTAATAGTATGTCTTTTTTTTAACAATTTTATAATTAAGAAAAATACAGGAGATGAAAAATATATTTTTCCATTTAACGTATTACAGAATGCAAATTCGTTTTACGAAATAATTCAATAGAGTAAGAAATTGTTGCTTCTAATTATAAGACCTATAAGAAAATAATAATATCTGAGGCATTAGAGTAGTTTCACATAAGCCGTTGACAACAAATATGGGCCCACAAATATAACGAATGCACGTGCATACGTTGTTACAATGTAAACACACGAGAGTCGTAATTTTTGTCTTACAAGCATGGTACGATAACTGCACGCAGCACACAGCACGCGCTCGCGTTTTCTATTTCTTCATTGAATAACAGAGCGACCTAGATGTTTACACTTTGAAATCTAGATGCTAATGAGTAACATTTTCAATTAGTACCATCGTGCTTTGCGAGGCGTGTCGACCACCGCCTGCTCTGTAGTGAAGTATATAAAGTTCGCCAACTTCACGAAAACTCGACTCAATGTCTACAGGAAAGTTGATGAAATTTGTGACGATTTTGTCGATGAGGCTCATGCCCACGGGATACTTAAGGTGTTTGAACGTGCTTTTGAGCTTCTCACATTCATCCAAAAATAATTTCTAACTTGATGACAGGCAATACGCTCTATTTAGCATGGTATGGAGTAAACCAGTCTTATAACGTTGGTCTACGTGACTCTGGTAGTGTAGTAATAACCCTTTGTCAGTTGGTTTTCGAGGGTGTTACTAAAGAGAGTAACGGAGTAACGAGTAAACCGAGTAACAAGAAACCGAGTAACATGAACATTTTCAAACATAGATTTTTTCAAAAATGAAAAATAATGTTAATAATAGGCTTACGAAATGAAAACGAACAGCTTTACAAAACAAACTGACTTGCCGGCCTACCCTAAAATCATAAGATTTCAGAGTACAATTTTTAATTAACAATGCTCCTTTTGTGTTTATCATTTCTATTTCTGCTGATATTTCCTTCGCTCGGATGTCAAAAGATTTACTAAGTTTCGTTTCAAGTGGTTCTAAACCTTCATAAAAACTCTTTCAACGCACTAAGTCAAACTTTTAGAACTCTTTTAAGGAACTAGTTTCGTCTTTTATTAGAACTTATCAAACCTAGAGTTTGTCTAGGTTATTTGTCGATAAAAAAAATTTCCTCCGTGGTGGGGGTATGGATATTTTCTGGAACTACACATTTAGTGATATACTAAACAGCATGCAATGAGTGCAAAAAACACTTGTAACGTACTGACGACGTCCAAGGTATCAAGCTGTTTATGTCCTGTGTTGTACATGTTCGCTTACATATGAAGTAATCAATATTTACAAAGTATGTTTAAATAAAACTTAAAACATATTATTTCAGAATTCAGACAATATGGCAATACGGCAAGAAGCTTCACTCTCTTCGATCGAATCCGAGTCATTCTAAAAGTTCGCCTACGGTCTTCAAGTATAAGCATTCACAATGATCTCTTTGGAAATATGTAATTCATTGCATTATCCTCATTCATTCCTATCGATTTTTAGGTTTCTTTGACTATAATTTGTCTTTTAGACAAAACACAACGTTGGTGAAAGCTCCCTTTGCAAGCATGTAAAATATTTGTTTTAGTTAACCGGTAATTAAAAAATTTTCACTCGAAATACTATATTTCGAAAAAAAATATCAAATGGTTTGAGTCCTGACTCGAGTCCTGGCTCGGTATATAAGTACCCTCTCGGCGTCTTGCAAATGCATCTTTATCAAAATACTCGAGTTTTAATCGCTTTATCGAGTAAAAATATATGACATTTTCATTTCGTTTTCATTTCGTAAGCCTATCATTAATATTATTTCTCATTTTTGAAAAATCTATGTTTGAAAATTTTCATGTTACTCGATTTCTCGTTACTCGGTTTACTCGTTACTCGTTACTCCGTTACTCTGTTTAGTGACACCCGGTTTTCGATAAACACTCGTTGATATCAGAGAACCATTCTTCTCGAGAAGCATACCAAGAAATGGGAGTTTGCCACTTGGAACAATCTAAAAATGATCATCAAGTCAACACCATTCATTTCTAAAATTGGAATTGCTTTTTGTTCATCCACTTTTTCTGAAGCTTAAGCTTATAACTTATTTATTATTTTGATAGCAACCTCGTGTCAGATCAAATCAGGGATCAAACAGACATCAGTTTCACAGGGGCCATAAGTTAAAGCAACCAGCAATGAAATTCATTAAAATGTCGCTTACCAGAATATCATTGACTCGTGTCATCAAAAAGCCAGCAAATAACAACAGGAATGTAGAGGGTTGATGTAGAGGGTGGGCTCATACCTTTCCATACATATATATGCATCCTCGCTGAATTAAAAACAAATACAATGTAAAAAGCCTTACCATTCCACTTCAATACATTTAAATCTGAACTATAAAAGTAATGAAGGTTCATTTAATTTCTAATCACAAGCAAAAAGCGTAGAAAAATATTATTATTATAATTATACACAATAGACGTCAATAGATGTCAAGTGTCTAATTATGTCTATTGTGTCTATTGTGTCTATTGTGTCTATCGTGAATAAAACGAAGCAACACTCTATAAGTGTCTATAGTGTCTATTGTGTCTATTCCTGTATAATTATACACAATAGACGTCAATAGATGTCAAGTGTCTAATTATGTCTATTGTGTCTATTGTGTCTATCGTGAATAAAACGAAGCAACACTCTATATTTGTCTATAGTGTCTATTAATAGAGATTTTTGTTTTAGCGGCATAAGCTCGCTTTTGGCACAAGGGAAGGTCCTATTGTGTAAAACCAGCTATCTGCGACCGCTGTTCACAATAGGTCATTTGCATTATTGCGTTATACACCTATTTCAATTAACGTTGTCCATCTGGAATGGTTGATCTGAGACCGAAAGGAATTGTGGGAGCTCGTTAAACTGCAAATGCACTATTATAATCACGCTCGAATATTAATGTTTACTTCTAAAACACTGTTATCTGTAATTCAGCACCATTCTAGTGTGATTAAAACAATGTATTTGGAATTTAATGAACTCCCACAATTCCTATCGGTCTCAGATTAACCATTCCAGATAGACAACGTTAATTGAAATAGGTGTATACTAAGAATAGCAAAATGATTTATCTACTTTGTATTGTAAATTAATTAGTGTTAATTGTTCCCTTTATTTTCTGGAGAAATAAAAATCTGAATAACATTAAAAGTAAATAATAAAGTCCCAAAGAATTGTGATACTTATTTCAAAATGATCAAAATATATTACTTATATTGATATGTTGAGATAAAAATAGACATTTCTAATCTTTTGTTTATAGTTATACCAAATAAAAAACCTGAATAATTGCTAGTGTTCATCTGTTACTCTTCAAAATAATTCCCCATACAGTAAAATATATCTTTGGATTTGACAAATAATTTGCATGTGATCTGCAATCCCGGTTGCAGTTTTGCAGACAGAAATGAACAATCACTATACAGTCGAAACTTGTGAACAGCCATTTCAATCACAACGCTTGTACTATCTTAGTTAAAAACAATTCTACATGGTGCGTTACATTTGAAGTGTGTCAATTTTTCACATCTTTTGCTAGCTCCACACATAATGACGATGATAAGAAATGCGGATTTTATACGACATTAATATTCACGTCCGAAACGTCGTCATGAGCTCATTACTTATTACTTTTTTAGTACTTTATACAATATGAGCGGACGCGAATATTGTATAGTACTTATGAAAGTCCAACGCTAGTTCTTTCATATTTTATTAAAATTGTCAAGATAAGAGTAAATCTGGTCGAAAAACTTACAACCTTCGTCACAGACAGTGTGATGTGTTGTGGTGTGGTGTGGTGTGGTGTGGTTGTGATTTCTTTTGTTAAATTATCATGACTTATTAATGAGTTTTATAAGTTTGAATAGTCATTTATATATCAATTCCCACTCATTTGACCATACCATATGTGAACATAAACCTAGATATTTCTACGTAGTCGAAAAATCATGCATCTTAACCTTTTTTCATCTAGAGTTTTAATGCATACTTATTCAATCAACAAATCGGCATTGGCCATTCACGAGTCAGATAGGATCTGATTTTTTTTTCTATCTTTCGTCTTGCAATTTACATACTTTCAGCAACACTTCTTCAATCTGTCTTTTTAGAATATAAATAAGTGAAAAAAAGCAAAACAACAGAGGGTTTGGTCATTGTCAATCGATCTATAATATTTCTTCCAAAAATAAATGTAAAAAATGAGACAATGAAAAAACAAAAATGAAAAACAAAAATGATTATATGTAGCTTAATTCTTCTTTCAGTTTGCTGGAATGTAATTGTTTCAAAATATTTTTATGATTGATAAACTATTCACTGATGCGATAAATAAATGAAACAATGGAAAAATATTTTTTACAAATTTTGATGAATACACTCATGATCACCAGCAAAAAGCGAAACATCCGACTTCTATTCAATTTAGACTTTAATAGAATTCACGTTCTTGTCTAAGAGAAAATCAATTTATCTAAAGTAGGAATAGTTTGTGCCAATGCCGCTAAAACAAAAATCTCTATTGTGTCTATTCCTGTATAATTATACACAATAGACGTCAATAGATGTCAAGTGTCTAATTATGTCTATTGTGTCTATTGTGTCTATTGTGTCTATCGTGAATAAAACGAAACAACACTCTATAAGTGTCTATAGTGTCTATTGTGTCTATTATGTCTATTGTGTCTATCGTGAATAAAACCAAGCCATACTCAAATTGTCAAATAACCATTTAATAGGTTTTATTCTCTCATTCAGAGTCAACATGTCCTAATTGACAATTACAATTACATAATTACATATTGTCAACACATACGACTTTGTTGGTTAATATACGACTTCACTAGATATACGACTAACTAGTTACGTTATTGCCAATTGAACACGACTTGAATAGCTGTTATTACAGTTATATGCAAATGATTTCAAACAATGGATTCAAATCGAGGCTTTCGAGCAAACCTATTGTTTTCGCCGGAAAGCCTCGACTTCAACCCATTGTTCAAAATCATTTGCATATAACTGTAATAACAGCTATTGTTAGAGTACAAACATTATATCCGTGAAACAAGTAGTACTAATTAGTACTAAATAGTGCTAATGAAACAATAGAAAACAACAAAATTAGCATGAAATATCACTATTTATAGTACTATTTATGTATCACGCTTTTAATGTTTGTACTCTATAAGTAACTAGTTAGAGTGCAATAAAGATAGTTTAGTGCAATTGTATGCTATAAATTCTATTGTTTTCTTTTGTTTAATTAACTAGAACTAATTAGTACTATTAGTTTCACGAGTATAGAGTGGTTTTCATTAACCCGTGAAACACTCTTTAGTGTATCAGTGTTCTTTTGTTGTTATTTGAATATTGCATTTAAACTAATACACTTTGTTTCGCGGGTTAATGAAAACCACTCTACTTCCCTACGACAAACCTACTTCATATTTGTCAGAATGAAACTCTGGGGGAATTTTAATTTCGCTCTTGTTATTAGAATGCGTGTCTAACTGATGTTGGGAGCAAAGCTGCGATGGTGACTGGTGCTGTCCTCCAGGCAGAGGGGTATTAGGGCAACATCGGAATATTTCTGGAAGATCTTTTCGTAGTTGTACTTTTTCCGTTGGGAAGGCACATTTTGATCGTTTGAGATACTCGTTGCCATCTACAGTCACATAATCTTCCGAACAGCCAGTTGTCTTGCAGCTGTGCTGGACCCATTTGTTCTTGGACAAACAAATGTCACTCCACATTTCTCTGCACATGCCTTCCATGTCTAATCGATGACTGGCTTCTTTGTAGCCCTCAGTTATACTAATGTCTGTTGTTGCTAATGTTCCTTTAGAATCGTAGTAGTTGACTATTGTCCATAAAAACCACGCATCGTTAACTCTTTGCTCATGAAGTTGCCAGCCACCGTCGCTTCGGTGGCCAAATTCTTGAAGTAATATATCAAACACGAGAAAGAGTGTTTGATCAGGTTTTCAAACACCGAAAAATGGGTTGAAAAAACGAGGCGCAGCCGAGTTTTTTTGGGCCCATTTTGAGGTGTTTGAAAACCTGATGAATCACTCTTTCGAGTGTTGGATATTGCTTCTCAAATTATTGGATAATTATTGGAGAAATTCAAAGCGAAGTTGGCTAATTTTATGCAAGTGTTTCATCAGATTTCAAACTCCTTCACGCTAGTGATTTTGTCTTTGTTTTCTCTTCATTAATTATTCATAAGTTTTAGAAGCTGATTTAAGCGTTCTTGGTCTTTCTCCGCGAAGTTCAGGTTGTATACACCTAATTCAAAAAAGGTAGACGGAGCGAACGGCGATTGGCGATTGAAATTCGTATTGTCCACAGTCGTGGACAATACGAATTTCAATCGCCAATCGCCGTTCGCTCCGTCAACCTTTTTTGAATTAGGTGTATCTTGGCTCGTGCCTGAAACGTTGATCCTTCGACCCAGATGTCGAAAAGATCTCGCTCGAACACTGTTTTTGAGGTGACTTGAAAATATGCACTTTCTAGTGGGTCATTATAATATTTCTCGCCTTGAGATGATATTTGATAGCTTGGGAAGTACTTCTTCCCGCACTTCCTACACTCACCGTGAAACAGTGCCCCTACAAATGTTCCTTTAGTGGTGTAAACTATCGGAAACGAGGGTCTGCTGTCCATTTTCAAATTTGTACCACAGCACTGTGAATTGGGCGGCAGAAGTACTATGGGTTTCAAAGCTGTTTTTCCGCTGCTCTCGAATAAGCACGATGTTGTCTCCCTTTTTAGCAATGCGGGATACTTTACTTTTACAACTTTGTACAATTTTAAGCAAACCCCCCGTTGTCTTAAGTTTAAACACTTCAATCTCTAGTCACTTTTGCTGTATTTTCCTAAGTAGGCATGTATTTGCGTCTCATCTTTACTACTTTCTTCTGTTTGACTTCTCACAAGTTCTGACACCAACTCCCATCTATTTGGTGTGTTGTCGGGAAAATGCCTAATGGCAAATAAAAAACTATTAAGATCTTCGTGATCTACTGAGATGGTTGCCATTGCGTTCACATGACGAGAAAGCAAAATCACTCGAGCATTCTATTTTCCACCTAGCTACTGCACGTGCTCCGCACGTGTCACATGTGATGTTGATGATGAGCAACGTATAAAATATAATTAAATGTCAGTAATATAGATATAGAAAATTTATTAGTTCTTTTGATAAACTTTTCCTTTTCCTTTTTCCTTGCTCGTTTTCCTTTTAATTGTTTATCGAAAATATAATGCTATCAATGCTCATTTTCACCGATGTTGTGTTGCACGTGAAAATTTGCAATTTTGATAAACTATAATTAGTGAAGCAAACCGTTGTGTAACAAGCTGATCATGGACAATGACTGGCATCAATATTCGTTTTTTGTAAAAACTGCTACGTTAACGTCAATAAGGACTGAGCGGCAACAGTTGTTTAACATGGTGAATGGTGATGTTTTTTACTCCCTCAAGTTATGGCCACAATGGATGAAGCAAGTATTTTGGAAAAAAACATTAACGGATAAAGACACTTTTGTTTTGACTTTATTTCTTTTTGGAAATGGTTGTCTTCCAATGCTAATATTCGAGTGGGTACTTTGTGCACAATTTTGGGCAAACAATGCCGAGAAAGCCTTAAAGTTGAAGCGGCGCACTATTCAAGTACAATGGATTTTGCGAAGCTTGGATAATAAACTTCATTTATGAGGCAATAACCAATAACTGTCTATAAAGAACACTAATTTCTTCCTAACTTTGACAAGCGACTACAAGAGAAGTCAACACTTATTTAATTCGAGTCCATCAAATGAAGTCGTGACTTGTGAAGCTATTAAAAGATATAGTCAATTATTTTACTTACAATTTTCACGCATTAAAAATTACGCCGGCATATGTGCATGAACAACTTGTCCTTTTGGTAGCCATCACTATATAAATTAAACGTGCATTTTAAAATGTAGGTTATTGTATTTTTTAAGCATTAGAAGATATTTTCCGTGTTTCTATTCTCTGTTAGAAACACGCGGGATTGTTGGGAGAACACGAGAAAGATTTTGAGTCACGAGCTGAAAGCGAAAGTTTAGTAGATCAAGAAACAATGAAGTAAGCAATTAAAGTGCATATGAACACTATAAAACACAAAAAAACATACTGCAAATATCACATTCTTAGCAAATTATAATTCGTGATAACGCCCATTTATATTAATCTTATCATATATATGTTTGCCGTGTTCAGGTTTTCAAACATAACACCTAAATGGTTTTACAAACGATCTCCGCCCACATTCACTCATGCGTGGGCGAAATACATAGCTAGAGAAAAACAAATGGTGAAAACCAAAGAAATATGATAGTTAAAATAGCAACCGATATCATAACATTATCAACACAGTTTATAATAAATGAGTTCATAAAACTAACTGTGTTTGGTGATTTCATTAAAAAGTACTTATTTATTCCACGGCCCTTAATTATAATAAAAAGTAAAAGTAAACAATTACGATGACACGCTCAAATGCATTGAAATATTTAATACTATTTAATACGGAGAACTTAAATCGTGGATTCAAAAAGTATTCTTAGAAAACTCAGACAGTCTATTATTTAAAGATATTATATATTTAAGAAGAAATATTTAAACGCTAATTAGTTATAGTAATAGCACGGGAAATCATGCAGTTCATTAGCACGTCACTGCACGTCACTGCACGTCACCGCACGGGATGCACGATTGTTGATTGATCACTCATGCACGACTGCACGATTGTTATCACAATCGTTGCCCGCCTTACGTCTTTGTACACCTGCTCACTACTGTGAATAATCATTTGCTATGTATAACAACAATAATTATCTCAGTTTTGAGGACATCGATCGTCGTGTGGCAGCTGCACAAACCAAAGTATTCGATGTTTCTAATGCGACATCACCATACGTGAAAGCGGTCGTTCAAGCCCATGCGGAAGCAATTGGTTGTCCAACTGAGTTTATATTCTTTCCCCTCATGTCAATCACCTCCCATTTTATGGGACCGGACACGAGAGTAAAAGTTAAAGATGACTGGGAGGAGCCACCAATTTTGTGGAACGTGGTGCTTGCTGATAAAGGGCAAAAAAAATCTGCTGCACTCAACAGGTTTTTAAAGCCTATTCAAGACTTAGAAGAGGAGCTCCAAGGAGAGGAGGAAGATGACGGCGAGACGGAACGCAAACAAATTTACATAGAACACTTTTCAATGGAAGAGCTTCACTACACACTGAAACGAAACAAGGGAAGAGTTGTTGGCCTCTACGACGAAATATCCCTGCTTTACGAGCAACTTGATAAATACAGAAATGGGGTATCCGATAGAAAAACTCTCCTCTCGTTGATCAATGACAGCCCTTGGCGAAGGAATTTCAGAAACTCCATCAGCGTTGTTGAAAAGAGGTGGTTTAATTTAGCCGGCTTTGTGCAGCCAGATGTCATAGTTAACCTTTTAAATGGCAATGACTATGACGGCTTCACAGACAGGCAGTTTTTCGTTTGCCCGCCTGAAGTTGATGCGGATTTTGACGAAATGAAAGCAATGTCAGACGATGTGCCAGATTTAAAGACCATATTTCAAAACATTGACGCTAGCCACGCCAAACCAGAAGCCGACCACGCCCTTTATACTCTTGACGACGATGCGCTTGTCGAGTTTGTAGCTTTTCATGACCATCTAAATGAAAGAAAAAGACAAGAACACCGCCGCGACCGAGACCGCCGAAGTGTTCTGGCAAAAGCTAAAGGCCAGGTACTTCGCATTGCTGCAGTTAACTACGCTCTAGACCAGGCTATTGTGAAAACAATGAATGGCAATGAAGATTTTGAATGGAGCTATATCATCCCTAAAGAGCATATGGCAATGGCTTTAATCCTCATCAACTATTTGATGGAGCAGAAATTTGCCCTAGGAAAACCTCCTACTACGAGACCAGCTGCAACCAATGGCCCAATTGACAACAGTTCTATCAAGTTTGATCATCACAAAATGAAGCGGCTGTTAGAACTCCAATCTCCAATAACAGCTGCAAAGATATCGCAGAACCACATTCAACAACGGGTAGACAACAAGTACCGCAAAGAGGAGGCCCTTGAACTTATGGCGATTGCAGAACAACTGGAAATTGGCGTCTTAGTAGAAGAGGAGTACAATGCAGGGAGAATGGTGCGCCACAAGAAACAGCTAAGGAAAAGAAAGCTTGAGGGTCTGACAGAGGAAAATAAATCATGCCTAAAAACACTCAAAGTTGACATGGAAAAATTTTCAAAGTAACACTCTTTACATAACCGTCAACACAATTCACTAGTATAGCTAACTAGAAGTCGTAAAACTCGTTTAGTCGTATGACTAATTTATTTGTATTTTGTTGAAAACTATCTTACTAGTTAAATCGTATTATTAGTGTGGAAATAATATACCCATCAAACAAATAGTGTTAATTCGTGATAATTAAACAATAGAAACTATTTCACGGGTTTATTAGGCCTCGTCTACACGAATCCGATCCGGCTGAAACCGCATAGAAATATTTGCGTCCACACGAATCCGCGTATCAGGAGGATTCAAGTAAAAGTATGCGGTTTCGGTGACCGGATTCACTGGATTCGTGTGGACGATAGGCCGATTCGCATCAAAAAGTATGCGGTTTCAAAAGTATCCGGATCCGTGTAGACAGGGTCTTAGAGTACAAACACTAAAAGTGTGCAATACTTTGTACTATTTACCACTAAATAGTGTTGATTAAACAATAGGGAACAAAAGAATTTGCATAATTTAGCAGTATTTAGTGGTATTTATGTTGTACACTTTTAGTGTTTGTACTCTATTTGCACTCTAATGTAACGGCTAGTTATTAGTCGTATATCTAGTGAAGTCGCATTTTGTTGTCGTGTTCAATTGACAATAATGTAACTAGTTAGTCGTATAACTAGTGAAGTCGCATTTTGTTGTCGTGTTCAATTGACAATAACGTAACTAGTTAGTCGTATATCTAGTGAAGTCGCATTTTGTTGTCGTGTTCAATTGACAATAATGTAACTAGTTAGTCGTATAACTAGTGAAGTCGCATTTTGTTGTCCTGTTTAATTGACAATAATGTAACTAGTAGTTCAGTTGTACTGTACTAGTTTATAAAACTATGCTTATATAGGTTGTATTTTCTTGAAAGCATGTATATAAACCAACAAAGTCGTATATGTTGACAATATGTAATTATGTAATTGTAATTGTCAATTAGGACATGTTGACTCTGAATGAGAGAATAAAACCTATTAAATGGTTATTTGACAATTTGAGTATGGCTTAGTTTTATTCACGATAGACACAATAGACATAATTAGACACAATAGACATAATAGACACAATAGACACTATAGACACTTGACATCTATTGACGTCTATTGTGTATAATTATACAGGAATAGACACAATTGACACTATAGACACTTATAGAGTGTTGTTTCGTTTTATTCACAATAGACATAATAGACATAATTAGACACTTGACATCTATTGACGTCTATTGTGTATAATTATACAGGAATAGACACAATAGACACTATAGACACTTATAGAGTGTTGCTTCGTTTTATTCACGATAGACACGATAGACACGATAGACACAATAGACATAATTAGACACTTGACATCTATTGACGTCTATTGTGTATTAGAAACTTTTGGAGAATAGACACAATTTATTCTTATCGTCAATCTTGTATAATTAGACACAATATACAATATAAAGTGTCTAATTATACACAATATACATGGAATGTATGTAGTGTATATTCTGCAATACCGCACCTCACTCCAGCCCATGATTTCCACAATAAAATACATTCTCCTATATTCTAATTTTCAATTTAAAGTCATTTTAACAATCCATAAGCAAAATGCAAGAAAGTAATCGCCAACTTTTTCGGTGAATGTGGTATTTCACAACACCGCGGCTCGATCGATATTTTCACGATTGCTCCACGATTGTAAAATCCGACTGTTTACCGAAAACTCTGCCCTAGCAACCTGGAAAGAACCTCGACTCAATGCTGCCTTTTTTTAAAAATTATTTGAACCCATTTGCTGATTTCGGAGTTGATCATACTTTTACCGTAGTTGAAGTAATATATCAAACACGAAAAAGTGTGTTTCATCAGGTTTTCAAACACCGAAAAATGGGTTGAAAAAACGAGGCGCAGCCGAGTTTTTTTGGGCCCATTTTGAGGTGTTTGAAAACCTGATGAATCACTCTTTCGAGTGTTGGATATTACTTCTCAAATTATTGGATAATTATTGGAGAAATTCAAAGCGAAGTTGGCTTAATTTTATGCAAGTGTTTCATCAGATTTCAAACTCCTTCACGCTAGTGATTTTGTCTTTGTTTTCTCTTCATTAATTATTCATGAGTTTTAGAAGATCAACGTAAAGTTTATATATTCGAAGAAAAATTAAAATTTTCTCCCATGGCTGATTTACTACGCGCGAAACTAAATTTGTCACGTGACCGAGTTTCATACCTTGTCAAAATACCTCCCTCTTCGATACCGCGCGACTTTGACGCGACGAATGATTGCATGCAAAAAGCCACAGGAATCCCATCCGCACGCATTCAAACAAATACACCACAGGAACCCCACCCGCGCGTTCAATATGTATCTCGCTCGGCGCGCGGTTAAAAATAACTTTATTGTCATGAAAAAAATTCCTCAAAGAGAATAGTTGGGCTGCCTGTGCCCTGTTCGACACCGCCAGGGGGCACCGCACGACTTTGACGAAAAGCCACAGGAATCCCATCCGCGCGTATTCAAACAAATACATCACAGGAAGCCCGCCCGCGCGCTCAAAAAATAACACAAATTATATTTAGAAATGCACTGACCTGCAATTTGCAAGTTCTTTGAAATGCTTGTATTTGACGTATTGATTCTTGTTTTGCCGTTTTATCCTTTATTATAGTTTTTTAATCAAATCAATGTGCTTGAGAAGTGTCCCAATTTTGTGGGGTTCCTGTGTCTGCATATCATTATAGGTTCCCGGTGCATCGCCCTGCAGTGCATTGTGGTTTATCATCAACCACGAGTTGTCGTTGAAAGTTGTCACTTTGTGGTTTGTGCTCGTTTTGGCGGTGTTTTTGCAGCAGTAAATGTTCCTTTTATCCAGAGAAGGCTGGATATGTTATGTTTATAGAAGTACAGTCAGTTTTCGTGGGGTAAGTTGGTTAGTTTTTCTCTGTTCGACTCGCTTTCAGTCAACAACGGCGGTGTCACATGTATACATCACCGAACCTCGTGTCATTGTACTTCGTTCTGTACACATTTTACTATGTTTAGTATTAAAGTTAAATTGTTTTCTGTAAATTTTAGATATACAACTAATAATTTTCTTTTCAGGAATGCAGGAGCTACCGAATTGAAACTTCAAAGCGCGAAAGAAGAACTCTGGTTAGTAAAGTTACAACGCTCTGTTTAATACTGTCAGTCCACTCGCACCTTGAACACAGTCTAGTTGTTTTTCTAGAACATATCCCTGCATATTGGAAGTGTGTTTTATTTATTCTATTGATTCATTTTTACTGGGCGTATTTATCTGTTGGCGACAAACTTTCCATGGACGTAAAAGTTTAGCAAATACAAATACTGATTGTGGATTGTGACGAAATTTGCGAGAAAATAAATTCGAGCCGAAAATATATTCACCCAAAAATTCCGTCGCGTTCAACATATAATTAGTAAGTGTTCAAAGATGTTAAAGTGTTCTCACGGTAACAGAGTTTATATTTAATTTGTTAAAGATAAAAACTGTATCCAATTGAATGCTGAAAGTTGCAGTTATGAATGATAGTTTAAATAAGTTGTCTAGTTGGTTATGTTAGATTTAAGCAATAGAAGCCAGTTCCTATGACTCTACCGGTGAAATAGAGCACGCGGGATGTTGGGAGAAACACGAGAAAAGTTATAAAATCACGAGCTGAAAGCGAGTGATTTTATAACTTTTTCGAGTGTTTCTAACAACATCCCAAGTGCTCTATTTCACTGGTAGAGTCATAGGAACTGGCTTCTATTGCTTTTATAATATAGCAATGCAGGTTTTCCTGTAAAAACGTAGTTTTATTTGCTGATTAAAATTGTAATTCTCAAAACTAACACCAGTGCCCAATGAACCAATCACAATCAGTGTACTATTGAGCAATCTTGACCAAAAGGGACCAAGGTGCTGTTCACTTTCTTCCCGGTTTTTTTTTTGCTAGCTAAAAAGAAGGAATTTTACTTTAAAAAAACGTTAAAATATAGCTTTGGCTGACTTCTGTGCCTAAAAACAAAAACCTTTAGCTGAACTCTTGCATGAGACTGATATATATACAGCAATTCAAGCGAATTTGAACTTTATTTGAGTGGTGAAAGCCGACTGACAGCAATTTATTCACTGAGAGTACTGAGAAAAAAAACAGTTTGAACAAGACAAGCTTGTTGTGTACAACGTTTTCAAGTTAAAAAGAACCAAGACCACATCTACAAGATTGCTTAGGCTGCTGAAAGTATGTATGTATTTACTTTTAATCAAACGTTTGCAGGTTTAAAGTTGATCAGTTTCTGTTTTCATTTTGACGAGACAATTGAAAGATAATTGTAAATCTGCCTTTTTGCCTTTGTTCACATTGCGTGTTTTCAAACGTGGTTTATCTATAAGAATAAAAACAAGAAAACACATATATAATTCTGTACTTGATTGTGTGTTTGTTTGTTCTTATAAAACAAAATATAATATTTTGCCGTCGATAAATTCAACTCATTGTTCAAGATTAATCGAGTTCAATTGCAAAAAAATCTCACTTCTTCACTATGAAATCATCTTAAAAATTATCTTCATGTTTCAAGGATAAATTGAAGTAAAAATTATTGCCACTTTGAAACGCTGTTTTCCTTTTATTTTTGTTTGCTTTGATCAAATTCAACGTTTGACTTCCAACTTTACAGTTTGTCTAAAGGCGGCGTATTTTCAAAACCATGTCTATGATTTTTGTCGCGTTTGCATGTCATTGCACCGTAGGCTTTTGGGTTTTATAGGTTAACAGAAAGGTCATAAGATGGAAAGTCTTTTTACATTTTTAATAACCGTTTTTAGTAAATGTAGTAGCTTACAGAAATAGTCTTATTAAAATTGTGAGCTGTCAATCAAAAACCATGTCTCTACCGGTGAAATAGAGCATAGCTTTTTTGAGTGAATAAGCCAATCAGAGCTTACGTACTATCTAAGCTATATTATAATGTATCTTATGGCATACAAAATGGCGCGTTTCTATACAGCTATTTCAAAAAGATGCGATATTGCAGTTGATTATAAAAGTAATTTTCAAAATTCAGGATATGACAAGTCATATTGGGGCATGTTCTCGGTTTTCATGTTACGTCATAGCGTATCCTATTACCATGGCGACCATGTTGGTGTACAGCTTGCTCATTTGCATATGTCAAAATACAAAGCAATGTGTGGGTTTTTACCTATATGTCAAACTAGAATCTGCGAATTTCATGGTTTTGTTAAGCTAAACTTTGTGAAACTAGCGGAGATGATGATCATTCTTAGAGCTTGAAATATCCAGAAAGTTAAATTGAGAACATTTCAGTGTTTTTGAGCTGGCGCAGTCAATTTCAATTCAATTCAATTTCAGTTTATTTACACTGTTTACATCAATACATATTATATGAATACAATTACAACATTACAATGGTTACAAATTAAGTAGTTTACAATATATACATATTTTATATAAGTGCACGGCAACCAAAGGAGCTTGACTAGCTTTTAAGTTGGTTGCCGTAATGTCCACATATGGGTCAGAAAAAAAAAGAGGACAAAAGAAAGAAAATTGTAACAAGCAGAATATAAAAGGAATAAAAAAACCCCACTACATGAACATGGGATTCATGTTATACAGTTATTGATTGTTCATGATTAGATGTTCTTTATACATCCATTTTAGGGATGCATAAGGAAGGCATTTCAGTGAGTTTGGTGCTGTTTCCCAGACCTTAGAACTAGTAAATTTGTAGGTAAATTTACCATAGTTTGTGCGTACTGGTTGCCTATAAAGATTATTTTTGGATGAAAATCTTGTATTATATTGGTGAATAGCTGAGACTGGTATTACACAATCATCGAATATATCACATGATTTTATGGACTTACTTAGTATCTGATGAGTGAATAGAACCACTCTTAGTTTAAATATATTTTCGATCTGTAAGATGCCCAGTAGTTTGAAATACGGACACGGATCATTGCATCTATTTAGGAAAAAATACATCTGACACATTTCCTTAGTTGCGAGGATAGCTTATCAATGGTGGTTTTATAGGTACATCCCCAGCTCATAATTCCATAGTTAATATAGGGATAGATTAAGGAGTAATAAAAGCTAGTTAGCATTTTTAAGCTTAAATATCTTCTCAGTCTATATAGAATCCCAATATTTTTTTGCAATTTTATTACTAATATATGATAAATGATTTTTCCAATTTAAGTGTTTATCAATATATACACCTAGGTATTTAATACAACATTTTTGTGTAATATTAGGAATGTTTATTTGTGCATTTTTCCTTTGCGTAGTTGTTATTATCATATAGTTAGTTTTAGCAAAGTTAATTGACAATTTGTTTACATTGCAATATTGATATACCTTAGAGAGTTCATTTTCATTATACTTTGAAGTTCATTCAGATTTTTGGAAGAATAAAATATATTTGTATCATCTGCGAAGATTCTGAATTTAAGGATATTTGAAGAGTCGGCAAGATCATTTATATAGATAAGAAATAATAGGGTAATAGGGTAGACCCTTGTGGAACACCGGAATTCATGATTAGTTTTTTTGACTTTATATTGCTCTCTTCTTCGACTGACACATCTTGTTCACTTTCATCGGAGTAATTTCCACCTAAATCTTCGTCAGAATCGTCATTTAAAACTTGTCTTCTAACTTCATCAATCGGAATCCGGCAAGACGCCATTTTTAAAGGGACAGTTGTTTGAAATTTTGTTTTTTAAAAAGCGAACTAAATCGCTTCAAAATAGCGAAAATTCGTTTGTGAATCTTGTCATGTGAATTTCCTACCCATAATGCATTTCAAAAGCGAAGAAAAACACTCTCTAGGGTACCCTGGGGACAAAAATCTAAACGACACGTGCGCGGGGACGAATTCGTCCCTATGCCGGTTAAAGGGTTAAGATCATCTATTATTCTTTCAAATTCTTTTGCGAATTCGTTGATAATAGCCTTTGGATGTTTGTAAACACAGCCAATGATTATATTAGGTTTATTTTTAATTGTTTCTATTTCTATCCAGCACGACTCAACGGATTCTATATTGAATTTAATATCAGGCCTAAATATGGATCTAAATTTAGAATTTACATATATAGCAGCTCCACCAGCATTCGTTAGTGAATCGCAGTGGAAAAAAATGTAGTTTTCAAGATTAATATTATTAACATAGTTGGAGTTCAGTTTTGTCTTAGTAATGGCAATAATATCAACAGGTTTCAATATTGAAAAAAGTATATCATTTAATCGAGAGAAGTTTTTCTGCAAGCTTCTAATATTCATGTGAATAAGAGAGAAGTTTTCAATCCTAGAATACTGGTCAAATAACCTATTTAGATGTTCACTTGAACAGTAATCAGAGCTTGGGTTGATAAGCATATGATCCGAATCCGCATCATCAAACCGGTCTGGATTAGGTAGGACATCATACACCTCGCGAGGTAAATTTCACAATGATGCAATTTTTTACTTTGTTTGTGTCCGGCAATCTATGTGATGTCGAGATGTCCTTGTTGTCTACGTTAAATCCGAACAACTTGGAGACATCTTGGACGATTTTATTCATACTTTCTCCTTGTGTTACTGGTATTCCAATTATTTCGAGGCAATCCCTACGGAGGTATTGTTGAGCATGATCAACATCTATGTTGATATTGTAGATTTCTTGTTTGATGCCTTCAATCTCCTTATCCACCTCTTTGAAGTCCGTACTTAATTTGCTGACTTCTTTTCTGGTAGTTTGAATAGTAGCAGCTATATAGTAGCAGTCCGAGACCAGATGTATCGTGTGATGTTGTTTTACAACGATAACTGATGAAACGGAGGTGTTGAAGCGATAAGCGAGGTCTTGGAAGGGTACATCTAATCTCAGCTTAATCAGGACCATAATAAACTCTTGAAAAGGACTCGGTGTTTAATAATGATAATAATATAAGTCTTTTATTGAGTACAACAGGAATTTACACTTAAACAATAAACAGTGTGACGCAAATTACAATGTAATTTTGAAATCGAAAACTGATAGATTAAATGTGTATTATAGCGAAAATTGAAATAGTGTCTGAAATAGTGTTTTGATTATTGCCCAGTAATATCATACTTAAATATTAATCTGTTAATAAATTTATTCATAAAGTGACTGGTACGCACTTTAGGTCTTACTACAGAGTTATGTCTTAGACTATATCTGGTAATTTTAGGCTTGGGCATATGGCTGTGTAAAGGATGACTCTCCAACGTGGATGCCTTCTTATATATCCTTGTGTCTTGCTTTTCTAAGATAAATATAATAATTTTATTTCACAATAATATAAAAATATATAAAACTATCTAAAAAATTTACAATTTCGATTATATATAAATATACAAATTACAATGCATTCAATTTATAAAAAGGATCATCTAAGAATGTTTAACTAAATATATACACTATTACAAATCTAATTCTGATCAAACTAATACAAACAAATAATACAGACCTTGCTTTTCTAAGATGTTGTAATTATCTAACTTTAGAGATATATATCTAAGTTTGTGGGTGATGAGAAATATGCGGTTACACTAAGTTAAACACGTTTCAGTACTTTATAACAAGAAAGACCAGAATAAAAGAATACCTTATCACTATTGTTGAAATAATCTTCGTCAAATTTGAAGTAAATAGATAGTCAATCAGTCTGGGTAAAGCTTTCAACAAAGCTTTTCACTTTGGTCTGAGTACATTTGTAAGTCTTGCTAATGTCCTGATCAACAAATGACACAGGACACAGGGATATTAAACACTGGAATTCCTTCATCATTCAACCAGTCTCTTCTTTTTGATCTCTGTTTGTTCTTCAGCTCTCAGCTTTCGCTTTACTGAATCCATAAGGTGTGCGCTGAAGAAGTCCCATACAAGCAGGCTTTTGGTTCTGGCTAAACCACCGGGTCTGGCGTTCCACACTTTATCAATCCAGATTTTCACACCATCCTCATCCATCCATGCTTTTGGCTGGCAATGAACAACAACAACCCTTAGAAAATTGCCTTTTGGCAGTGTTTTTCTTTTAAATACTACCATAGGCTTGAGTCTCGTGCCATCTGCTATAAGCATGGAAGTACAACAGTAAATCATGTCTTTTCATGGTATTGTACTTGTATTGTAAAGGATATTTTAAACTGTAACAAGACTGACATTGAGTTGCAGGAGCCGTGAATCGGACATTGAATCAATTTTGCTGAATTGTTAATTTATTTTCACACTCACTGTCTTTTTCCCTTCTTCCTGGTCTTGCTTCTTTTTATTGTAGTCATCCCTGTGTTTGTGACTGAAAAAGAATGAGTATATATTTTAATTTGATGTGATAAGTCAAATAGATTATTTTTTCTTATATGGAATGGCCCTAGTAGTGTATTGCAGTGTTTTTTTTTTAAGGGAATGCTCTGCCTGAAATTGAAAGCTTTACCAATTGGTATACCAAATTTAGGAAAAAAGAAAATCCTTTATTATACATTTTCAAGGTTGTCATTTTATATTTACTTTAATAAAGTGCTTTCCTTTATGAATGTGTGTACCTTTCAATATTTCCCATTCAAAGATTTCAAATATAAATTTGCACAATTTAGTTTAGTTTGTTTAAGACATAAATCATTTTAATGTATAATTCGGCTTCATATTTATATTAGGGGATTGTATTGTTTTTGGTTCATGTGGCAACAATTTGTAGATTTAAAAAATGTGAATTGGACTGTTGTTGTAGCAACAGTCCAATCACCTTTGTATAGACTGCATGTCAAGCAATCAAAATTTAGGGAATGATGAAGCTTTATAATAGTGTGACATGAAATTACTGATAGATTTAATAGGTGAAATACAGTACCGGCCACGAGTAAGGTACCATTCACTTGCGAGTATGAGTACTCGTTCCGACTCGCTACTCTTGAGTGTGAGTGCTAATTGGCGCTAATGAGTTTGACGAGAACAATAGCACTCGTTTTGACTCGTAACTCGCTACTCGCGAGGCTTACAAGTATTATAATTATATATAACTAAATCAAGATAAACTGAACGCGACATCTTCAGATTTTGAATTGGAAAAGAAATCAAAAATATTCCAATGTTCCGTGTCATTGCTGCAAGTTGCCAAATAAAAGCACTATCTACAAAATACTTGAAAACATTACATCACTTAAAGTTTTCGTGGAAAAGTATATAAGTATAACTGATTTTTTAGTAAAAAAAAACTTGAAATGTTTTGAATTCGAGAGTAGAATTTATATTTTTACTAGTAACACTGTTTTGCAAGACCCGTGCGTTAGTCTAGACAATGTGTTTTTTACGGTAAGTCATGCTTTTTCAATTAATTGGAATCTACGAGTATTTATTGTTTTAAAGAATTCTAGTTTTATTTAGAAACACCAAGCGCTTCTTTTCACTTCAATATTTTTGTATTTACACACTTAGTTTTGCTTCGGCACTGAATACGATGCCGATCACTTCCAGGGCACTTAAAAAAAATTCACGGCCGACTGAACAAATGTGAACAAAAATTCTATTTGACCGTAAGTCGAACTTTTTCCAATTACAAAAACATTATCCATGCATTTAGAAGATTTGAAATCAGTGTTTGACTATTTTCATATAAGAAACAGGTGTGTTTTCAATATACATGAGGTACTCTTCATATTCTACCTCGATGAATGTTCACACAAGATTGCTTAATTCTACCTCCTCATTTGCATATTCGAGATCCCGTGAGATAGCGCATGCGTACTGAAAATCATATTGCGTTGCGTTTACTGAAGTAAAGTCCAACTTTACTTAACTCTGCAAAAAATACCTTAAACAGCGTTTATTTCTACTACAATATTTACAACTGTTACGTGGTACACATTGTACTGTCTCAAATTGCTCTTTTGGGAGCGACGGACACGAAAATTCTGCCTTTTGCAGCAGAAAATATGCCCGACCACGAGGTCGTCAGGGAGCCGACAGAGAACAACTCTAATGGCGTTGAACCAACCAAAGAATCCCGAAAGGGGAAAAATTCTTTGGAAAAACAATATACCCGAAAGGGTGGAAAAGGACCTGAAAAAGGTTCGCGAACGGGAGAATGCCCCAAAGAACCACAAGCTGCAGGGCCCTCGATGATGGTCGATTTGGCGCCAAAAACGACCCTTGCAAACGATGTCGAGGACATCAAAAAGCAGCTTGCAGGAATAACAGGGTCCCTTGCTACAATAGCTCCAGTGATAAACGAAATTAAAACGGCCTACGATAATTATAACCAAGCCGTGGACGAAGAATTGTTAGAAAGCGACACGGATTCAATTCAATCCGCCAAAGACAACAACAATGGCGGCCATCAATCGGAGGAAGGAGAAATCCATGAACCTCCGAAGAAAAAGCCAAAAAGAGAACTTATTGGCGTTCTTGCTGACATGGCAAAAATGGTAAATAAACCACTAAACAACGGAGATGACCTCGACTCCGACCTGTCAGAATTATTGACAGAACTGTTGAGCAAAGGCGCTAGCAAAGACTCGCGCGATGACTTGATTGACAAACTACCTACGCCGGGAAATTGCCAACGTTTAGAGGTAGTGCGGGTAAACCCGGAGATATTTAACAGTGTCAGGAAAGAAGTAAAGACAGACGATGTCATGCTACAAAAAGCTCAAAAACCGCTACTCAAGGGCATAACGGCGGTCGCAAATGTTTTGACAGATTTCATGAAAGCCGAGAAAGACAAAAACATTCCGACCGAAATGGCGGACTTGTTAAAGAAATCAATGCAAACTCTGTCAGACAGTCTGTCATTGCTGAGCGATGCGTCGCACGAG
The DNA here is from genome assembly GCA_949775045.1 of Metridium senile. Taxonomy (NCBI): domain Eukaryota; kingdom Metazoa; phylum Cnidaria; class Anthozoa; order Actiniaria; family Metridiidae; genus Metridium; species Metridium senile. Next base: position 37,280,571 of record OX459095.1, read on the forward strand.
ATAGATCTACGCAGAAGATCTTTATTCAAGTCGGATATGAAATCCGAATATCGCTTACTGTGTAGCGACCAAAGTCCTGTCAAAGAGCTTTTGTTCGGAACGGAACTGGGCAAATCAGTAAAAGATCTCACAGAGGCCAGTAAGGTCACCTCCAAAATAACTTCGAAACCCAACAAAAACAAGAGGCAAAGCTACAATTATAGTAGTCAGCATGGAAGGCCAGATCAGAAAAGATCATTTCCTTTTTTAAGCCAGGGCAGAGGCTACGCTGGAAGACAAAAAAGCGGTCAAGCATACCGACACGCACAGAAAGGTCAAACCCAGTACCAGCCTCGCAAGTAAACCCTGTAAACACCGTTGTATCACACGTTCAGGTAGGCACAAATATATTACAATCAGAGAAATCTGGTTTGCAAATTGCGAATACACTGGCTGACAAACAAGTTTTAAAAGCCGGGCGACTTCAATATCATATAAATGAATGGCAAAAGCTTACATCTGATAAAAATATCCTAAATACAATCACAGGATATAAGATTGATTTTATGTCTCCACCAGAGCAAACAATAGCTCCAAAACAATCAAAACTTAATGCAATTGAGGAACAAGCACTTGATGCACTCATAAAAGAACTTCTAGATAAACAAGTGATAAGAGAATGTAAACATGAACGTGGTGAGTTCATCTCACCAGTGTTTTTGAGACCAAAAAAGAATGGAAAATATAGACTGATATTGAATCTTAAAAAGTTAAATAAAAATATTTTGCCTATCCATTTTAAAATGGACACAATCCATTCATGTATGAATTTAATGAAAAGAAATTGTTTCATGGCATCACTTGACTTGACTGATGCATATTATTCAGTCTCCATTCATCAGGAGTCACAAAAATATCTGAAATTTCAGGTGAAAGAACAACTATTTAAGTACATCACATTGCCAAATGGCCTAAGCTCTGCACCCAGAATATTCACAAAACTAATGAAGCCAGTGTACTCCACTTTGCGAACCAGAGGTCACATTTCAAGTGGTTACTTAGATGATAGTTTTATAATGGGGGTGTCATATGATCAATGTTTAAAGAATATAAATGACACTTACAATCTTCTCTTAGCTCTTGGTTTTCAGATTTCAGAAGAGAAATCTGTTACTAAACCAACCAAAATACTAGAGCACTTGGGTTTTATACTTAACTCTGTTAATATGACAGTTAGTCTTACAAAAGAAAAAATTGAAAATATTCGGCTACTTAGCCAGAATGCTTTAGATAATAAAACATGCACAATAAGAGAGGCAGCTCAACTTATTGGAACTTATGTCTCTTGCTCTGTTGGAGTACCATATGGACCACTATTTTACAAACAACTTGAAATTGATAAAATTGGAGCACTTAAAAATAGTAAAGGTGACTTCCAAGCTTATATGCATTTCTCGAAAGCTGCTAGAGAAGACATTAAATGGTGGCTGGGAGATCACCAAAGGTTTACTAAGAAAATTGTTCAATCAAATCCTGATTTTACTCTAACAACAGATGCCTCCCTACAAGGGTGGGGTGCACATAGACAAGAAGTAGAATGTACAGGGGGACGATGGCTCCCACATGAACAAGTTGAACATATCAATTACCTTGAGCTGAAAGCAGCAAAATTAGGTTTACAATCTTTGTGTAACACTGAAAGTAATGTACATATACACTTACAGTTAGATAATATTACAGCGGTAGCATTCATAAACAATATGGGTGGCACACATTCACTAGCATGCAACAAAATAGCACGTGAAATTTGGCTTTGGTGCATATCAAGAAAAATATGGCTAAGTGCCTCGCATATTCCTGGGGTAAAAAATGAAACAGCTGATAAGCTGAGTAGAAAATTTACCGATAGGACAGAGTGGCAACTTAACCCATGTATCTTTTATAAGCTAGTAGACCGCTGGGGAAAACCAGAGATAGACTTATTTGCGTCGAGAAATAATTACCAGTTCAAGCCATTTGTGTCATGGCGGGCTGATCCAGAAGCTGTAGCAATAGATGCTTTTTGTTTGAGCTGGGAAAATAAATATGTTTATGTTTTTCCACCTTTCAGCATGTTATTAAAGACACTTCAGAAGATCCAGGAAGACCAGGCCCAAGCTCTGCTAATAGCACCTTTATGGAGAACTCAGGTCTGGTTTCCCAAGATAGCACACATGTTGATGAAACAGCCAGTACTACTCCCACAAGACAAATTTGTGCTACAGTTACCACACAACAGGGCCCTACCGCACCCATTGTGGCCGAAACTGAAACTAATGGCATGCCTTTTATCAGGGAAAGACTCCAGCAACAGAGAATATCAGACAGAGCTTGTGAGATTATCTTCTCTTCATGGCGAAGCGGGACGACAAGGCAATATAGAGTGTATCTTGATAAATGGAGAAAGTATTGCTCAGACAGAAATCAGGATCCCATTCATCCAACTATAGCTGATATAATTGAATTCTTAACACAACTTTATGATGCTGGGAACAGTTATTCTGCCATAAACACTGCTCGATCTGCATTGTCTGCAGTAGTTGAACCCTCTGACAGTAGATCAACTGTTGGAGAACACCCATTAATAAGAAGATTTCTTAAAGCAACATATCAAACAAGACCACCACTGCCACGCTACCATACAACATGGGATGTTTGTAAAGTGTTAGATTTACTAAAAACCTGGAGTCCTGCCTCAAAATTACATTTAAAAATACTAACTCTTAAGCTTGTTATGTTATGCATGTTAGTTACTGGGCAACGTTGCCAGTCAGTTCATTTGATGGATTTAAGACATGTCTCTAAAGGGAAGTCATCATACAAATTTTATCTACATAAACTTGTTAAACAATCCAAACCTGGAAAACCACAACCGGTACTTGTACTTCCTGCTTTTCCTGCAGACAGGAGACTTTGTGTAGTGACATACATGGACGAGTATATAACTAGAACAGAATCTATTCGCACTTCACAAAACACAAGGGTTTTTCTTAGTTTTTGCAAGCCCTATCAGCCTGTGACCTCAAGTACAATCTCTAGATGGGTCAAAACAGTAATGAAAGACTCAGGCATAGATGTTGAAAACTTTCGACCACATAGTACCAGATCAGCATCAACCTCAGCTGCTTTCCATAAAGGGGTTCCCTTAAATACTATTTTGGAAGCTGCAGGGTGGTCATCAAACTGTACATTTGCACATTATTACAAGAGAGAAATCAAACCAGACAATGAATATGGAAATTCAATCCTAAACTGTGCAATATAAGATGTTCTATTTTAAGTTTTAGTTATCTTAATAAAGTTGTTAATAATCATTTATTAACATGGGTTGAAGGTTTTATTACTATCAATTTGGGCACATTGAGGTTACTGGGCCCATGTAGCTTTGAAGTCTCACGGGATCTCGAATATGCAAATGAGGAGGTAGAATTAATAAATTAAACGAGGCTTACCTGTAAGGTGAAGTTTGATTGGAATTCTACCTCCTCATTATTGCATAGAGAGATTACGTGCCCACCCTATGTCTGGTGTCTAACCCAACCCTTATGATTCATATGGGCCCACTTTAAAGGATGATTTTCAGTACGCATGCGCTATCTCACGTAATCTCTCTATGCAATAATGAGGAGGTAGAATTCCAATCAAACTTCACCTTACAGGTAAGCCTCGTTTAATTTATTAATTAACCTGCACATATTTGACGTTTGGTAATTTTAGATCATTTACAGTGCGAAAATGTTTACAACATGTAGACAAGTCGCCGCGTATATTACGAGAATGTTTCTTTATTGAAATAAGCAGGTTTTTAAACATTTGCTTGTTTTAAGTAGTGCATGATATTATTTATATTTTTTGCTAGCTACATAACAATACTGAAACTACAAACAATTAAACAACATTTTTTTTAGGTTTTCAAATAGTTTATTTTGATACAAATGGTTCACTTTTTCTTCTCAAAACTCATCAATACCACTTACAATAAATTTCCAGAACCGATCCCCATCATTACGACTTTCGTTGCTATAAAATTTAAAAACAATTTGTTTGACTAAGTCCAGTTTCTCGGGCAGCAGACGTTCTTTCCCTCCCGTTCCAGTGCAATTTTTGTTCACTCTTTCCTCCACGGTGAAAAAATACTTAAATAACAATACAGCGAAATGGCCAGCTGATGAAGCCTTTTGCCTCATGTCGATCACTTCTTTGCTCGTGGTCACGTCTAATTTAATGGCTGGAATGTCTGTAACGGTTGTAGTGTTGATTGATGTGTCATAGCGAATTTTTGATGTTGTGGTGTACAGTTGGTTCATGTCTTGTCTTTCGAGTCAGTCTAGTCGTTTGAGTATTTCAGTCTGGTTGTGTAGCAGCTGTCGTAGGAGTGACTGAAGTGGTGGTGTCGTCTTGTAATGTTGGTGAGGTGGCTGTTGTAAATAGTTGTCGTTTAAAGGAGTCTGGTCTGTAACGTTGTGGTCGTTGTCTTGGACTGATTATACACGTAGTTGAGTGGAATGTTAACTGGACTGATGACTATGATGAAGGTGAGAACATTAGAGAACCAGATGGTGGCGATGGCACATACAGTAATGGAGATGATGGAACTGGTGATGGTGGCGATGGCACATACAGTAATGGAGATGACAAGGAAGACGAAGGAGATGATGATGATGATGATGGAATACAGATTGGTTTTTTCTTTGCAGGTGGAGGTGAAGCTTTTTTGGGAGGGTTAAGTTTCCTTTTCTTTGCTGGTGGAGGTGAAGCCTTTTTGGGAGGGTTAAGTTTCCTTTACTTTGCTGGTGGAGCTGGAGGTGGAGATGGTGAATTGACTCTTTCTCTGACAATTTCCTGACGCCGACTTTCGAGGTGGTCTTTTTTGTCTGGAAAAAGAAATAAATAAGTTTAAAACCTTTGAAGTACAGCATATTGTTACTAGTGTAGGTGATATAGTGTGATAAGCGTCACTAATAGAAATGTAATATGAGCTATTAATAATATAAATAACGTAAATTTACTTACCACTTAGAGCAATTATCTCTCCCTCGTACACCTCTGGTCCAAACTTCACGTTTACTTCAGTACCTACTTTTCTTAGGTCACTTTTTGTTTTTTCAATGATTTTTTTCTCTTCAACTATCGAGTATGTCTGATCGACTTCAAAAACAATTAAGGCAAAGTCTTGTTGGCGAGTAAGTGTTCGTAGAGTCATGATTGCTATCAGTCTATATATACCTTAGCACAAACATCGCTTTGGCTTTTAAAGCCTCGGTCGGTTCGAAAAGCACCAATTAGAAGGAATAAAACTGAAATGTCAATTACCGCTATTGTTTCTATTGTCTCTTCCAATTTGAATAGACTGGGGTTTGCTAATTGCGCAACCCACGCTCAACGATACAGGAAAACAAAAGGTGCAAACTCTATTGTTTTATTGCACAAAAGGATTAGTTTTATATGACTTATAAATAAGTTGTTTTTCAAATTTAATAGTTACTCTACTGATTAATAATGCCATGTCTAACAAGTTCACTTAAAGTCATTCGTTTATATAGAGAAGGGAAGTGATTATGTGATATTTTACGCATACTTCTTGAACAAGACCATTTTAAAATTTCCACTGCCGTAACTTTGTAAAGTTCACCAGCCGGGTTCCGTGAATCGTAATCTTTCAGATATTAGTTTCGCTTCTTGGTCTACAAAAAAAAAACTGAAACAGAATCGGTTGTTTTAAAAAGTTCTTTAATTTTAAACTCGTAAGACTCGCGAGTAGTGACGAGTCAAAGACACTCGTTCGTTTCGAGTGACTGGTTTTGCTTATGAATATTCTGTTTATTCATACGCACGAGTGACCGTAGACACTCGTTACTCGTACTCGCGAGTGAATGGTACCTTACTCGTGGCCGGTACTGTAGTATAAACATTACCTCTAGTCAATCTCTGATTGAGTTGTGGGATGGAGTGCCTTAACGTATTGTGGCACACTTATTCCAAGTGGTACCATCATATCTGCCAGCTTCATCTGATACTCGACATCATCTTCATCAAGGATAGTTTTGGTGAAGGTTATCGGTAAGGTAATTGAAAAGTGGTAAATTTGTAAAGCGGTATTATTATAGTCTAGTTGTTCAAAATCCACTGGTTCTTATGTGTTTACTGTATTACAATTACACATTCCCATAGACATTTTGTTCTTGCCTCAGTGTGGTTGCCATTACTTTAAGGAAGGTTTCTCTAATACCAAGATTGGTCTTTTCTAAGTGTTGGCACACTGTATTGGCCAAGGCTTTGCCACTCTGCCCTTGGACTTCCTTTCTAAAAAGGCACTTTTTCTGAATAATGGTTAGTGAGTGAGAAGGACACATCTAATCAATTGATGGAACACTGGGTTTACATTTGACTGTATTTGTATTTGTATTTATTATTTCCTTGTTGTTGATCAAACCTAAACAAAACATTTGAATATGAAAATAATTAATGTTATTCATTATATGTTTTATGGCTTTGTATTGTTTTTTAATAGTTATTGACTGTCTTTTGATGAATGCATAAACAGAAAATGTCATGAATTGAAAAAGATATATAAAACATTATTAAACATTATTAACCAAAAAGGTAATGTTAACATTTGACCTGTGACCTCATAATTTTTAAAAGGCACCTTTTTTGATACATCAAACTTTTGTTTTAACATTAATCAATCATAATGAGTTATTTCTTACATAATAATAACTATTCTACCTTTTTGGATTTGATCTTTTGAATGATTGTTCTTTGATATCCAGTAGATGGTTATGACTTTACTTCAAAAGGTTTGAATATTTAACCTTTGTAATTCTGACTAGATTTACATTCACAAATTGCCAAACTCTAATAAATATTTGTTTCCCAGAAATCACATTTTGGAAAACCTTTTTTTTAAAAACTAAAGAAAACTATAGAGAACTAAACTATACATAAAACTCGAAAACCCAGCAAGGCCTCATGGGTCATCTAGGACACATGTAGCCCAATCCTTCTTAACATATTTATACATTTAGTAACACTGATATCATAAAATCAATAAATTGCAACCAGGCATTTTCTCTAAATGTTTATTTATTGAATTGCTCTGTTAATCTTCTTCCTCGAAGCCTGTAAATTGTTCCTTTTCATCTTTAAATTGTTATCTTATAGCATTATAAGCACAAGCAGGTAGTGCAATTCTCTTGTTGCCTTGGAACCCATGAGCCAAGTATGTGAATGCTCTGTAAGCAACACTACGAAGGAATCTGAAAAAGAAAAAGTTAATAATGAGAAACTTACACAGAGCAATAAAAACATTCTGTGATATTTTGTGATAAATATCATTTGTATAAAAAGTAGTATAATTGATAAATTATCTATGTATATTGGCTGTGTATAATTGACAGTGTAATATGGGTAGATTGATCATATCTGCATATGAACGTAAACCAGGCAATAAACAACGATAGATATTGAAACATGATAAGATAAAAATAAATCCAAATTACCGTGCTTCAGATCCTCGTTGCTTGTACTTTGACCTATCTCGACATCTATATTTTTCTGCAGAGGCTCTTAAAGCCCATTTTCCCAAGCAGATTGGTCTAAAGCAAGGATGTGCCGTTATACACGTTGGTTGCTCCGACACATCTTCCAAAACTAGCTCGTTTGACAGGGCCGTTGAACAATGGTCGATTTCATGGCAACAAATACATTCCTTTTCATTTTGTAGGAGCTCAATCTTGCAATTGCCACACTCACACATATTTCAAAAGTAATTTTATCTCAACTTTGACACCGCAACCTTAGTTAGTGCAAGCCCGCTGCGCTTGATTTTTGCCTCTTACGTTAACATTAGCTTATTCGAATTTGTGGCAATAACTGCAACGAAAATACCATAACTTTGATACTAACATAGCCCTTCATCTCACTTTGCTAATTTTGCTGAAAAAATTGCTAATGTAAAGAAAGGAAGAGAAAGTTTATAGTTTTCAAAAGATATTTACCAAGAATCAACGGCTACCATTCCATCTAGTCGTTTTAACAGCTCCTCTTGTCTTTCGCTTTGCTTTTTCTTGTTGTTGTTATACTCGCGAAGCCATTCTTCATCCGCAAGTGGCTCATCTTTTTAGAGTTATTCTTGATCACTATAAATACTCTTGGACTCTGACAGTTGTCCTCTCTCTTCTAAGGTCTGACGTTCGTCTTTGAGCACGTAATTTGTTATTTAATTAAACTCCGAGTCATTCTGGCTGTCGAAACTGCATTTGGAACTGCAGTCAGACATATTCTTGATGATTTAAGAAGATTGTGTTGAAATACAAGTAAGCAATCGGCAAAAGAAGTAAAGGCACCCGCAAACAGCTGAGTTATCTTTGCATGTAAACCAAAGCGCGTCCCAGTCACTACGTCACAGATCATTAGTGCCCAGTCTCCCGTAGTGCTTGAATTTTTCAATTTTTCCAAATTTTTCTTGACAAAGATTTTGCCGTCGTTTGTCGAGTAGCTGAACCATTGATACTGCTTAGCACGTTTTCGTACCTCGGCGTAGAGCTTTTTCCTCTCTGCTGTTAAATGTTCGTTTATATAAATTCTTTGCTCCATTTAGTCGATTACCGCTGCCATTGAATGTTTTCGGTTTTCTCTTAGTATCATATAGGCTTTTTTTTTTTTATCGTCATAGCATTTGAATTTCACCAGGATTGGTCTTGGTTTCAACTTGGACTTTTGTCTGTGAACTATGTCGATATCCCTACTTTCTATTTCAGCGTCAACTTCTTTACTTATCTCTTCAACAATTTCCTCTAGGACTTCATGGTCTACCTCTAGTATTCCATGGATTTCCAAGTTGTATTTCCTCTGGTATTGACTGATATCATCTAGGCGTTCATCTTGTTGGTTCATCCTGGAATTGGCTATTTCTAAATTGGTTATTTGTAACTGTAATTCATTGCGGATTTCTGTGTTTTCTTTCTTCAAAACTTGAATAGTTTCTGCCTGGAATTTTTCTCAAATACTCGAATTCATGTTTAAAATCTTGGTTTTCTTTCATTAGCTCCTCTGTGTTGCTCTGTACATTTAAAAGCTTTTCATAAATCATGGGCAGGATGGAACGTCCACTATCTTGCAATTTTTAGGATTTGGTGAGCTTTCTTGTGAAGACGTGGACGAGCACGGTTCTCTCTCTCTTTTACTCATAAATAAGTTGCGATAAGTTATATCTTCTACCCATTGAAACTTCTCATTTAGGCACAAAACCTAGAATCTTTACTGAGCTCTAGAGAGCATGTCCACCTTGCTCCATGTCTCCGAGCGTTCTCCTCTTTGTAAACTTTTATTCACTTTTAATCGCTGCCGGCCTTCAATTCAGTTCTTGTTCTTCGGCTGCTTTGATTTCGTTATTGTATTCTGATATCCTTTGTCAGCTAGCGGTTCATCAGCGCATAGTATCAACGTGAATATTCATCTTCACTTTATAGTTTCTTCATGTCTTGGCCGCGGGTGTCTTTGTATTAATGCATTCTACTTTCACAAAAATCATAGTGGCTTTCATAGTTGCTTCTTTGTTTTAAAATTAGTGAATCTGATTCAAAAAATGATATGCTTTCGATAAAAATTACTTAGATTACCAAGAGGGCGAATTTACAGCTTTAAATATTCGAAAAACTTCTAATGTTTACAAATTTCCCATACATTCCATTGGGGAATAATAACTAATAATAACTGAAACTTAATTTTTGAAAATATGATATAAAGATATACCTTCCACTTAATTTTCGCGACACCAAATTTTCGGAAAGTGGAATAAGTTACGAATATTATTTGCAAATAATTATTTGTAAAATCAATCAAGTAAAAATCATCATGTCATGTGTAATATCTCTTCCTTTCTTTTCCTTATTTGAAAGATATCATGATTTGTTTCCAGGAAGTAGAAATATTGTGTAAATCCTAAACAATTAATTTAATTGCTACTGAGCTGTCCTTATAGTATTAGACAATAGCACTTATTATTATTATTATGGGCATCCTTTAGTGTCGGAACACTATGGAGTTGCACTCTAGGTGTTTATTCTGGTACAGTGTCGGGTGTGGCTTGACAGTCCAATGCGGGAATGACAGTCCCTGTTGGAATTATAGCGATAATATAATTCTGTAATTACATATATGTGGTATACAATTATGTATTTCAATAACAATCTAGATGATACAAGAAAATGTAACTAGCCAATCAGCGCAAAGCTAACAAGCTCAAGCTGTTAGCATAACCCATGACAGGAAAAAATTGCGCACCAAAACCTGCCTCAGTAGAGTAGGGTAAGAAAGATTTTTTTCGGTCAGAAAAATCGAAACTAAAACTAAAAAAACTGTTAAAAATCAATATACAACAATATTTACAACATGGAATAACAATTATCGTTAATAAAATAAAATCATTCTTGAAAATGTAAAGCATCAAATAAACTTTTTTTAATATGTCGAGGCTCCCCTCCCTCGAAATGATAATTGGTCAGTGTGGGTTTTACATAGGTTTAGAAGCCATTAGGGACGACGGTCAACTTCACAACTTCAAACCTTCATTGAATCTAACAGGTCAGGTACACATTTACTAGCTTTAACTGGGTGTTAGAACAGTGAGTTGGGTTTTTCATGTAATGTCTTGATAGCGATGGTTTATGTTGAAACGAGTCGAAACAAAATTCGCAGTTTCTCGACTCTGCGAACCTCCTTCCATGAAAGGAGGTCAACTAAATTCCCTTCCAAAAAGCATGTTTATATTAAATCAAAGTGCAAAGAAGTTTCACATGAACGCCGTGATTGCCCTCTTACTGATCCGTTGTTTATTTTCTTCTTTCAATATATTCAAATATTGAAATACATGCAAATGTTGGTTGAATAAACGGCGAGATTGGGGTTTTCCCTTTGTTTTATTTATATCTTTATACAATACTGCATTACAAAAATGCAAGGACTCAAGGCTAACAACTTTGGTGAATTCGTATGCAGGCAGCAGGGGATCTACCCTGGGTTCCAGAGGGGATTGGGGCGAGACCCCCGGCGGGGAGGCGAAAGGCGGAGAGAGCCTCTGGTCTCACGAGGCACTAATCTCACTTTCCCGAGTACAGAATATGTACTCGTCGTTTGATTGGTTCTCAATAACATCCGAAAGAAACAGTGCTCTGATTTGTCGGTATGAGTAATTATTGTCACCTAATTAAAACTGGTTTTGTTTTCCTGTGACATGATGTTCATAACTGATACGGCGAATGTTTGTTCAAGAAGAGAAGAGCTATGGAAAAAGAATATGTGCTTTTGTGCATTATTAAAAGGGAAAGATGTTTTAGCAGTATTACCCACAAGAAGCAGGAAATCATTGATATTTATTTCAAGCTGTTCGTGGAGTTTATACCGTGGCAAATCTTTTCGAATTCACACAATTCAACTGAGTTTCTCCAGTCTTAACTTTCAAACGTTCGCTTGCATTTGGAGCAGAGAATGGATGACAGTTTATCATGTTGGACTACGACAGAATCTCCTTTGCGTTTGCATTCGCTTTTACATTGTTTATCTATGTTTTATTTATAGTTTAAACGGTTTGCTTGGTATAGATTGACCTTTAGTAAATATCTAGCTTCTATTTCAATCTTGTGATATTAGTATTGGGAAGCGATCGTATGTTACTCGGAATTGTTCGGTTTTATTTAAAGTTTATATTATAGAGTCTACATAAATTATCTTTATCAAGAGATCTATACCGAAAATTTGCTTATTTAGTAGTTTTTTGCACGGAATATTTTGTAGGCAACAAATTCTTGTTAAAGTTGTTTTCCGGTCGATCGCTCCATGTGAAACTTCATGTCAACAAAATAGAAAAACCGGTTTGGCGAGAACTTGATACCTTATTGATTCGCTAAAGTGAGATTAGTGCCTCGTGAGACCAGAGGCTCTCTCCGCCTTTCGCCTCCCCGCCAGGGGTCTTGCCCCAATCCCCTCTAGAGCCTCTGGAACCCAGGGTACAGGGGATCCTTATGTGACACCCGATTTCAGAGGATTCCATTTGGAGAAACCTCCATTGATAACAACTTGCTGCATTGTTACCGGATGTTTCGGCCCCTGAAATTTTGAAATTTGGGTCATTCAAACTTATATTTTTTCACCAAAATAAAAATGAATTTAAATAAATCTTGAAACCTTTCCAATAAGAACCAGTCTAATTTCTTAGGCTAAAGTGGTTCTTTTTTAACGGTCGAACACTTTTTAAAGATCTATAAAAATAGCTCCCCTCATCATTTGTTTGTCCATGTGTTCCAATATATGGTCAGTGAGATGTACAGTAGCTGTTTCTGTTGAATGTTTCTGGCAAAAACCAGATTAGTAATTAGACAGAACTGTATTCTTTGTAAGAAATTCAACCATTTGCACTTGAACAGCTCGTTCCATTATTTTTGAAATAAGGGGAAGAACTGAAATTGTGGGCGATAATTTTTTAAATCATGCCTACTCCCTGATTTAAATATGGTTGTCACTTTTGTAGATTTCCACTCTGATGGAATAGAACTTGTATTAATTGACATGTTAGTGAGGTTAGTGATTGGACAGCATATTTCAGAAGCAGAAGTATTTCAGAAGTCCTTCAGTAGTCTTGCAGGGATGCTATCCAGACCAGTTCCTTTTGTTGATTTCGTTGATTTCAGTTCTTTAAGTACAAAGTTGGGACGAATTTCTTGCAGAACGAAACTGTCATTTATTCTAGGTGTTAAAAGTCTTGGCAAGGCAGAGCTTACTAAGATGAGTAAAAATCAATTTCGAAGCATATAAAAGTGGTACCAGTTAGATTAATAACTCGTAGCCTAATACGAGATAAATTTAGGTTTATAAAGTACACCTCCTCTATTTATATCCTTAGTACTAAGGTTGTTATCTTGAATAATTGCCCTAAAATCTTGATTGCAGAATTTTTTCAGGATACTGTTTGTAGACTTCACTTTGGCGTTAATAGAGGAATCAGATCTGCAGGTCAACTAAATAACTTTTGATGCAGATGTTGATTCAATGCAATGGACAAATTCAATTAGCCTCTCAGCAATCTCCTTGGGCCCTTTATTCTTAAGATCATTCGTGCCACAGTGTATCACAATCTCTGTTGGGACTTGCTCCAATGTAGGCTTAGCATACTGCTAAAGATCTTGAAATACAAAGACATTGAAGTAGAAAGACCTAAATAATGACATTGAAAAAGAGGGTTGTCCAGTATTACAACTAGACTCAAGTGGTATAATATGTTTTACTAGTTGAGTCTATTGGTGAATAACCACAGGTATACCATTACAGCATATATATTGTAACAGGGGAGGGGTAACATACAACATTTGTTTTATGAGGGCATGGGAAATAATGGTTGTTAGCACAGGGATACCGGCCCTTTTGGTATAATATTCTAGCCTGTGGTTATTAAGTTGAGAATTTGAAATGTTTTGACACTGAAATTTTATTCTGGGGCATATACTTACTAATGGTACAAGTGGAACTACTTGTACAACTAGTAATGTTGCATGGGGCTGTACCAATCACTGCATGTTTTCTGGGTTTCCTGTGGTTACTTACAGATCTGTTTGACCACTGTAGAGGGCCCCCAAATTGTCTTACAAGTTGTTCAAGTTGAACTACTAGTAAGAATGGAATTCAACTGGTAGTCAAGTAGTGAATATCATTATTTTGTTCTGGGTTTCCTGTGGTTATGTACTTACAGATCTGTTTGACCACTGTGGAGGGCCCCCAAATCGTCTGACAAGTTGTACAAGTTGAACTACTAGTAAGAATGGAATTCAACTGGTAGTCAAGTAGTGAATATCATTATTTTGTTCTGGGTTTCCTGTGGTTATGTACTTCCAGTTGTTGAGGTAGACTAGGAAATCCAGCAACCACTGATATCTGCAAAAGGAGAATATACAACCATACTTAAGAATTACAATTACTCAAAACAATAAGATTATGTACATGTATTTATCAAAACATCATAGCTATACAAGCTATAGTACGTATTGACATGTTTATATTTACAAAGCAACGCTTCGATTTACTTGCATATTTCTGTCTTCTGGCTCAAAATGTTTTTCACAAGCAAAGACACGATCCTTCGCTAAAAGATCCTTGAAATGATGGTCTAAATCTCGTGATCTTGTGATTTGTTGGAGCCATTCATCTCCATTTCTTGTGAACTTCGTCCTTCGGAGCGGGAAGCTTCCATATACCAATTCCTTTCGTCCTTTTACAAGACCCACAGCCAAGAATTGCGCAATTTTCACCAGGCATTATTGCTCTAAGAAAGTGTTCTAACACATCAAGGCTACATGAGGATTGATTTAAACTTTTTAGACTAAAATATATACGATAAACTTCTCTTTTGCTCTGATAATCTACAGCTGTTATGTTCTGATTGTGCAGGGTCAATACCACGCGACCAAGCAAAATCCATAACAATAACATGCCCCTTTGAAGTTCGCCGGGTTTCATAACCAGTCCCCTCTATTAACTATGAGCTAATGAAACTGTAAACAATTCTCTGTAGGTAGAACTTTTAGTAATTTTTGTGTTCAGACCAATTCTGCTGAAATAATTCACCACCGGTTTCTAGTATACTCCCACAACCGGTATCGGAAGCATCAGAATAAAAAAATAAACTTTGGTTGGAACGCTTTTTATAGGCCATATTGAAATCCCATTTAGCTTTACAAGATTATCTCTCCAAAACAAAAGCTCTTTCAAAACATCTTCGTTCAAAGTGACATAAGAATACCAAGTGCTAGCAGAAAACCGAATTTCAAAAGATCCGCGTGAATCTGTAAACTCACAGCCTTAGCAGAAATATACGATTTCGCAGCTCCAAGACCGTCATCTAAATAAACAACAATTGTAAAAGCTTCTGAACGCCACTTTTTAACTAAGGGCTTAAAGGCCCAGTATCGACCGGGATGCTTTGCGGCCGTTTGTTTTTGTTTTGAAATAGCGTTATTGTTAAATGGCGCTCTCTAATTGGCCAAATACCGCGTGAGTTCAAAGTCCATGGCCGTACGGAGAGACGAAAAATATCACATATCAACATACATGGAAGTAGCGAACTCTTTTCACGAATCTTTGGGCTTTTGAGTGTTTCTGAATGTCCTTAAATGCATCCCTGAGAAGAAAACTATCGTGTAATAGTATGCGGTGAATATAATAAAGGATTGGGCATGGTATGTTATGTGTATTTCTGTTGTATTATCAAAGTAACGATATTGATCAACTCGGTTTGTCCGCTTTGTTATTATTAAACAATCGTTGTAGTAAAAATATGTTTAAGAACGTTGAGCTCCAAATATAAAGTTAATAAGTATTTTTAATGTCCATAGTATATTATCATCTCGTCTGAGCAGCTCTATGGCATATTTTAACAGCTAGTCCGTGGATCGGAATGAGATGCCTGCGAAGCGGCCGAGTTGATTGTAATCTACTCAAACATCAAAGCTTGTTATTTACATCTATTTACAGAAATTATACAAAATATTGCGGCACAGATGTTGTAAAATACATAGAGAACTTAAATACAGTGAAATGTTTTGAGATATTAGCAGGATTACTTAGGATTATTTGGATTGAGAAGGCATTATGAACTTTGGTAATTTCGTGATACACGAAATTAGGTCGAGGCACGAAAAGCATCCCGGTCGATACTGGGCCTTTAAGTAATTTAGTAAATAAATACGGGGCGGAACTCAAACCGAATGGAAGAACACAAAATTGAAAGTATCGAACACTGCCGTTAGAAAACTTCCAGGAAAAGGATAAATATTTCCTGTGATCTTCAAATATTTCTACATGGTGATAACCTGATTTGAGATCAAACGTAAACATAAAGTCGCCAGGGTTAAGTATTTCTTTGGCTATTGAAATATCCTCGCACCTAAATTTATTCTTAAAGATATACTTATTCACATGTCTAAGGTCTAAGATAAGCCTTTTCTTACCAGAGTTTTGAATGGAAACAGAAAGGGGATTAATAATATCAGGCTTAACTGAAACTTCACAAACACATCCTAGTGATAACAATTCATATATAGCTTGTTCGACAAATTCGTGCTCCTTAAGTGCCGAATAATGATTACTAGCTTGAAACGGTCCAGGGACGCACAACAAAGGAATTTTATATCCATATTCAATTACATCTATAGTGAATTCAGGTACATTGATCTCTCTCCAGGCCGAAAGACATTTACATAAACGACCTTTGACAGAAACCACCTTACTAACTTTAGATTTAAATTCGTGTTGATCTTGTTCAAATTGAAAAGACATTTCATCAGGCTTTGATAAATTGAGAATAGAACATTCATCCTCTAGATTAATAAGTAAACACAATATATGTAACAAAGCAGTAATCGAGAAAATGAGAAATGCATGATTGCTTAAATTGTTAACAAAAACACTGCACTACTTCACCTTCGAGTGGGCTGAACTCGGTCTCGCTAACATATAGTCATTTAGACTGTGTATTCTGAGGGACCAAAGGACAAGCCGCCCTCCAATGGCCAGGTTTGCCACAAGCAAAACATACTCCAGTTGTCTTGTAGGGATTGTTACCCCTAGGTCTGATTAAAGTCGGAATGGGTGACGAAGACTGATGCTGATTGTTTGTCTGCAGCTGCTTCGTGTTGAAATTTCTTGATGGATTGAACTTCTTTGAGATTCTACTAGCCCTTGCTTCCGCCCTGTAGATTTTCTTTTCATCTTCCTCGTCGTCTGCAAGATCGTGCTGTTTATACTCTACAACGGTCTTCCATCCGTAAGGGGATTTCTCGGCTAATAAAATTAGTTTTTGACGTTCTTTAAGGAGGGATTTACCTCTCTCCAGGGCTTGCTTCGTTTTTACGATGTCAGCCTTGTCTAGGTGGAATTGAGCATCTTCTATGGTATTGAGGACTGACTTTGTGGCTTTGAACTGGTCCTCGTTGCTTCGTTTCTTGAATTGAGGGGTATCAGCGGTTTTAAGCTTCTTAATTTCCTGTAATTGCTCTTCTGCAGATTCGTCATTAGCTCTTTTGAGACCTGATATCGACGACGAAATAAGGGAGGTCATTTGGCTGATCAAACTTTCGTTGTTCTTTCGGATGATATGTTATAGCTTCTTCGTTCATGATGCTGGAGAACGCTACAAAATTTTAATGTGACGACGGCGGTGACTGACCATAGACTGGTTCAAACCCTAACGTACTCCTACTTATATACTGACCCATAATGCAACGCGACTATCGCTAGTGTATTGTTCCTTGCCGGCAAAATATCAATTTATGGCAATCTCGTTCCTTAATTTACATAAATTACATAATTCAACTGGTAGTCAAGTAGTGAATATCATTATTTTGTTCTGGGTTTCCTGTAGTTATGTACTTACAGATCTGTTTGACTACTGGAGGGCCCCCTAAATGTCTGACAAGTTAGTTGTTCAAGTTGAACTACTAGTAAGAATGGAATTCAACTGGTAGTCAAGTAGTGAATATCATTATTTTGTTCTGGGTTTTCTGTGGTTATGTACTTAAAGATCTGTTTGACCACTGTGGAGGGCCCCAAATTGTCTTGCAAGTTGTTCAAGTTGAACTACTAGTAAGAATGGAATTCAACTGGTAGTCAAGTAGTGAATATCATTATTTTGTTCTGGGTTTCCTGTGGTTATGTACTTACAGATCTGTTTGACCACTGTGGAGGGCCCCCAAATTGTCTTACAAGTTGTTCAAGTTGAACTACTAGTAAGAATGGAATTCAACTGGTAGTCAAGTAGTGAATATCATTATTTGGTTCTGGGTTTCCTGTGGTGATATGTTATGATTTTGGGGGCGGGAGCCACAACTAGTTGTCAAGTTGAACTACTAGTAAGAATGGAATTCAACTGGTAGTCAAGTTGTATTGAGCCTACTAGATGTCATTTTATGTGAGATTATTTGTTTTTTATATGTTGTGAAACAATTAGCAGGTAAGAAATCAAATAAAAAGTAAGAATGTGTACTATTTAGTTGAAATTGTAATCAAGCAGATGATCATGAAGAGGCAATTAATTAGTATTTTGAACCTATTTGAATGTGGTAATATAAACATGGAAGCTTATAACCGCACAAGAAATCGAATTTAATCCACATGAAAGTATATACAACATTTTTAAATCAAGAAACTACGACATTGCTTGACAAACAGAGAAAAATAACTAGCTATAATTTGATACTTAATTGTGTAAATTCGTTCGTTAAGAAATAACATAAAAAGCGGGATTTTGTATTGTTTAGTTGAAACTAAAACAGATGAAGATGCTGTAGAACACATTTGTAATATATGAATTGTTTAACCCATTTGAACGTATATACGAATTAGTTTTGAAACAAGAAACTACGACAATGTTTCTCGAACGAATGTCACACGGAGTTATAATTTCTTACTTGTATGAATTAATCGTTTGGTAAGAAATATAATAAAAAGCTGGATTACGTATTCTTTAGTTGAAATTATAAACAGATGAAGATGCTTTTCAAGTCCGTATGTAGAACACATTGTATGAACGTATATATATACGAATTAGTTTTCAAGCAAGAAACTGCGACATTGCTTTACGATCTGAGTAAAGTATTTTCGTTCGGTCCAATAATTTCATAACAAACGATCGATCAGGCATATTTTCTATCTACACGCTAAGTTTGAATAAAACTCTGTAAAATTGGCTATATATATGTACTTCCAAATGAAGAATAATGTTGAATGAAGTTTTGTTGAGCGATGACTAAACTTTCTATTATTGATATATCCGGCGATAAAATGGGTTGATTTTTGGCGATAGGCAATGAAAATAAATAAGCACAAACTTTGTGATTAATCGATAATTATCAATTTTTGAAGTGACTTTATTGATTATTATTTATCATTTTATATTGCAATAACGTACAAAGAAGGCAAGATCTGATATTTTATTTTTAAAAGCAAACAATAAAAACAAAAGTTACAAATTTAAATAAGTTGCACTCAAATTATAGTATTAAAATCAAGAAACAATTACAGTTACGTTGTCCACACAATTGAATGTCAAAGCAAGTGATATATAAACAAATAGTTATTTACAGAATTATTACATACCGTAAACCTTTTATATTTGCCCATCATCCCTTTTTGAGTTGTAAATATTTGTTAAAAAATTGATTGGGCTAAAAGCAATGTTTAAAAAAACTTGACTACCATATAAGGTTTATCAGTTACTTATAATATACAACTGATTTCATTAAAAGTTTGAATAGGCCATCTGCATGATGGCATCAAATACTACAACTACCAGGATGCTTTTCCCACTTTCTTTTGTTAGCTAATTAGTGTCAATTGTTGTACTACTCTCATGAGGGAATACAAATTTAAATGAGAATGAAAATTTGTAAAGCATTCTTGACTGGTGTTGTAGTAAAATGACGCCATCATGCAAGTCGCATATTGAAATAATATATGATAGAGAAACACATATCATCATTATTTATTAGAATGTTTGAACTCCCAGTTTTATTTTTGTATTTAATGTGATTCAAGGGAAATAAAAAAGCTTTTGTATAAACTGTTGTTACAAATATAATTTAAATATTATTAAATATTTAAAAAAATAAATGAATTTTCATTTGCAATTAATTCAACTTTATTTCCATGATTTATGCATGATATCATTAGTATAAATATGTTTGTTAAAGTGAGATTCAATAATATTGATTAGAACAGCAACAAATAAACCAAGTGTGTATTAATAATTGGAAAACTGTTAATTTCAAAATTAATGAAATATACAATACATATGGATAATATAAAATATAGCAACATATTCTTCATTAAGTTACTTTACTTTACAGCAGTTCTCAGTCACAGGTGCACCGCATGCATAAAAAGCTCCGCTATAAAACTTTAAGTTGGTGGATGTCAATCAAACTGTGTTTACATGGACACATGGTGTTTTTACTTCAGTCGGGTTGCAAAACGTGTCTGAATCCGACCAAGAGGTTGTTGTAAGAATTGAGACATGTTTCGCAGAGGTGCTTTCCCAACCCGACTGAATTAAAAACAGCATGCCTCGTGTGAACACAGTTTGAGACGTCCACCAACTTCACTTCGTTTTATAGCAGTGCTTTGTATGTGAGCGGTGCACGTGTGACTGAGAACTGCTGTAAAACTTCTTGCATGGCAACCAACAATTTGAAACATTCCTTTTGATTTTTGCTGGTGTGCAATTAAGTGAACATATGTGAGGAGCCAATCATTCAGAGTATCTGCCTCTTTAACAATAAACAGTTTTGAAAAACCCAAAATGCGAAAAATGAAAGTGTAAAATGTTTTTGTTGTGATGCCCACCTTGATGAGGGGCTTTTGGTTGAATATTAATGAAAGAGTTGCAGTTGATTGAGCTTCATTAAATTAAGGAATGGCAAACAATCCTTAATTTAATGAATTATCAAGTTGAACCAAACACGCTCATAACTTCTTAAATTAGGTTTAGTATAGTTTTTCTATACAAATAATACATGCTTGGTTGTGTATCTTTTCTTCAAATATAGAGTGATTTGCAAAAATTATGTAAAATTAAACTATTTAACAATTATTCGCCGAAGGCGAAGTGATTATCGATGAATATTTACCGAGCGGTGAGTCTTTGAGCTGCGAGGTAAATATTCACCGATAATCAATTCGCCTGAGGTGAATAATTGTTTTAGTATAAATACAAAGGTGATTATTTCAAAAAAGAAAGAAGGAAACATCATTGAAATTGAAAATATTTTATTTTTTTAAAAGCGCGACCGTTACGCGTAAAAGTTGTACACTTTGTCTCGCATATAATGACAAAAAAACGTGAAAATTTACTATGATACCTTTAAATAGCTTGACACCAAACTTAGAAGCTTCTTTTGTCGATTTTGGGACAGCATTTTCTTTAAAGTTTTCAATTTCATCTTCGCTAACAGTGACAAAACAACTACTGGCAGCCATTTTGTCTGAAAAGGTGATTATCGGCTGATAATCCGAGATAGCAAACCAATCAGAGCGCGCGATTTTGTATAATCACCTTTGTATTTATACTAAATCAATATATCGACATATAGCAATTTGCATTATCCTAATTCTTTGATTTTTTTGTTATTCAGATGGAAATAAACCCAATCCGTCTATAAAGTACATAATATACAGAAAAATATTTTGAAATTTTAACTTTTAAGGGGGTATTTAGTTGTGTTTATAATGAAAATTACCCAAAATGCACCCGATATATCGATATGTAGAGATGTAGAGATGTAGAGATGTAGAGATGTAGATACGTATGTGGGTCTGATCCGCGGTTATATTACGTTTTTACAGAATTTTTGCAAATTGCTGTAATCTTTTACAGTGCGAATCACAAAACCGTGGGCACCCAGAAATATTTTAGAAATCGTTTTTTGTTCGTTGAACAACTCAGAAACAACTATATCACCGCAAGAAGTTTGACTGATGTGTAGTATGAGAAACGTTTTGTAGTAAGAGTTGTTTGTGAGTTGTTCAACGAACAATAAACGATTTCTTAAATATTTCTAGGTGCCCACGGTTTTGTGATTCGCACTGTAAATGATATATATAATTATATCAGATATCAGAATTAGTCAGTGTCAATCCTAGGCCTCTTTGTTGGAGTTGCAGACATCATCCGTTTATGGTATTCACCATAGTGTTGCTCACTGAAATATAAAATAAATATTTTAATTTATTACATTCATATAGTAACTGGTGTTTTAACAAATAATGTTTTCATTAAAAACAGATTCGATTATCATGTATTAAATGATAATGATTATACAGACTATCCTTTTTGTGAGTATTACGTTTGACAAAAAAAAATTATAATATATAGTTGAAATTTAAGTGAATACTTACAACGTTTGGCCATCTTGTTTGTAGGCGTTTACATAAGATGGAAAGTTTATGCCAATGCGGCCCAATTTGTTGGAAAACAGCAATGCCTCTTCTACTTGGTCTGGTTGTGGGGGTCTGTCTTTGACAAAAAATACAACCTACAAAAGATGAAATAAATAATGAGATAAAGCGAGTTAAGTTATTTTATGTTAATATGAGTTAAAATGACTTCAATAGTCCACATCAACAACATTTGTTGGTGTTGTAATGTGATGTTAGTAATAATAATAATGATAATGATAATGATAATGATAATGATAATAAAGCACTTTATTTCAATAGGGTAACTAGAATTACACAAGTAATTTTCATCTAGGCCCTACATATATACATACATACATAAAATTTAAATAAGAAATATAAACAAGTAAATTAAAATGATAAAACTATAAAACTATCTAAATGCAGTTTTAAAATTTCTAAATTAAAAAAAACGACCTAAGGTAATTCATGTTTCAAGCTTTTCTAAATGTAATTTGAAAATTCCTAATTTGAAAAAAGTACAACCTAAGATAAGTTCATGTTTTCAAGCTTTTTGAAAGACATATTTAAATAATTAGATTTGAATGACGAGAGTGATGTAGATGATTTTACAGTATCAGGTAGTAA
The DNA here is from genome assembly GCA_949775045.1 of Metridium senile. Lineage (NCBI taxonomy): Eukaryota > Metazoa > Cnidaria > Anthozoa > Actiniaria > Metridiidae > Metridium > Metridium senile. The sequence goes on from OX459095.1 coordinate 37,303,176, forward strand.
GTTCCATTCACTGGAGGCTAGGTAACTGAAAGTTCGCAATCCAGATTTTGAGTTCGTAAGTGGAAGCTTCAAGTTATTAGTTGAACCACGAGTATTGATATTATGAACTTTGTTAAAAGGTAGTAGAAGGTCTGTAATATAGGATGGCGCTAGTCCATTTAATGCTTTGTAGACGGTTGTGGCTCTTAGATATTGTATACGGTATTCGATTGGTAGCCAGCCAAGTTTTAAAAATAGAGGTAGGGACGGGGCTTTGCATTTTTCATCTAAGATAAGTCGTGCTGCTCTTTTCTGCAGGCGATGGATTCTTTCGAGGTTATCCTTAGATGTATTGCCCCATACTATACAGCAATAATCCATTACTGATAGTATGAGGCAATAATAAAATGAAAGCCGAGCGTCTAGTGATAGATGGTGTCTGATTCGTCTAAGAATACCAAGCCTTTGTGATATCTTCTTACTGATGCTATCAATGTGAGCAGACCAGCTTAGTGTGTTGTCTATTTGAACTCCCAGTAGTCGGTCCGAAGTAACTGTGTCTATGGTCGAGCCATTAACCGTGATGTTAATGTGGCTGTCAGTCATCTTTGAGATCTTTCGTGATGATCCAATAACCATTGATTTAGTTTTCTTCTTTTTTTAGCAACATTTTGTTTTCTGTGTTCCAATGGACTATAGGTTGTATTTCTGCATCAAGTTGTTCTTCAACATCATGGAGTGTTGCACCAGATGTGTATTGTGTTGCATCGTCCGCAAACATGTCAATGTGCGTTCCCTTAAGGTGTAGAGGCAAGTCATTCATTTGGATGATAAATAGAAGAGGACCAAGTATTGAACCCTGAGGTACGCCAGCTAGTATAGGTGTTTTCGAGGAACACTCTCCTTCGATTACAACTTGAAGGTGTCTGTTATCAAGGTAATCACATCATGAAGTGTTTTTTCGGAGTTCAAAGTATATAAATGAAATGACGTATAGCATCTAATTATGTACCTCTTTTTTATTTCCAGCTGAAAGATATCTTTCAATTTTTCCAATTCCAACATCTGAAATTGTTTTTGAAACTTCTGCTGCCAGTTCCTTTCCATTTATCCCATTGATGGGATTTCTAAAATATCCTTTTTGAGTTAGAATCGTAAAGGATATTATAGAAGTCTCCACCAAGAGCATTCTTCTATAGATTATATTGAATTGTAACTCAACATTTTGAATAGCTGTATCCTGTATGTCCTTAAAATGTGATTGAAATATGACATTTCATTTCACAGCAAGGGGCCAAAACAGCGCAGGCAACCCAGGCTTTCAATTCAATTCAATTTTATTAATTCTCAGTCATGTATTGACAAATTAGTGAAGATTTTTAAGCTTTCTTATCATGTAAAACAGAAAATGTGATTGAAATGTGACATTTCATTTCACAGCTATAAAGGGGCCAAAACAGCGCAGGCAAACCAGGCTTTCAATTCAATTCAATTTTATTAATTCTCAGTCATTGTTAAAATAAAATAATTTTTTTTTTAGATCATCTCGCCTGAAAAGCATTAGTTTGAAATGAAAGGCATGTTCTTGATCAATTTACTACGATTCAGGAAGTATCGAAGTATCACAAATACTGACATCGAAACACCGCGAGCAAGAATCGAACTTTAAATAATAGTGGTTGTTGTCTTTACAGAACGACGCAATAACACTGACATGGGTCGTATTCTTAAGTAAATAGTTTGTGAGTATATGTACTCAAATACTGACATCGAAACACCTCGAGCGAGAAAACAAACTTTAAATAGTAGTGGTTTGCAAAGCCAAGCCAGAGTAGGAATGTTGAATATTCGTCTGAAGGCCTGCGATTTGAGTATTCACGGCTTCTAAAATCGACTGTTTTTGCGCTTCCAACATAGCTTGGAGGCCAGAAGAACCAAGACCAATATCAGCTTGATTTGTGTTAGGCATTGAAGTGGATTCAGACTCTCTATCTCCCATAATAGTCTAGTGGCTTAGCGCAATGATCGTTACAGAAGTGACAAAAGCATGAAAATTTGTATATATGTTCCTTGTGTAGCCCTTTTTAAAGTTAGCCTAGGTGCCCATCGCAAAAATAAGTTTTAGGCCCTTAATTGGTATTAAACGTTTTGATAAAAATCTCGATTTGGGCTTCCTGTGGTGAGTTATGTAGAACAATGTTATTTAAGACATTTTGTTCTAAATCTTTCAATAAAGTTATTTGATATGGCTAACTAGATTTGTTTATTGATGTTTACTTCTAAAAAAATGTAGTTTTAAACATAAAAAACTCATTTTGGGGGTATTTTGTCAACTGTGGGTTCTAGGCCCACTCGGCCAAACCTCGTTCCAAGATGGCGGCCTACGTGCACATCTGTTGAAAATGTAAGTATTAAGGTCAAAAATTGATGTCTATTATGATTTTCTTTTAATTTTAACAAGGAAAGTATTTACCTCTTTTCCGTCCAACCCCAAAAAGGTAAATATAAGGGTATATAACAAAATATTATATAAAAAAATACTACTTACAGTGTTTCAAAAAGTATTTGACTCATACGAAAGCTTAATAAATAAATTTTTAATATACGAGATGATATTTGTATATTATTACAAATAAAAAAGCATAATTAAACATAATTTATAGTAACTTAACATAAATTTTAGACAGTTTTTCTGAAAATTGGCCAAAATAAATACTAAACCTAACGTGATATAAAAGTTTTGAAGAGAAAAAGTTAGACTATTTTGTGGACAGTTTTGAAAGTAAGTGGACATGAAGAATAAAAGTTATGATTTTTTATTTGTGTAAATATCAAGCATACAATCATGCCCAATCATGTTTGAATCGTGACTACTATCGCTGAGCTATCTTTCATTACTGAGCTAATTTTATCTCAAATATCTAAAACATTATCTACTACTCAATCGTTTTAGTAAATTATCAATATATTTGAGGAAACTAGATCAATAAAAACATTCATTCTAGCAAATATAACATAAATACTTGTCACTTGAAGTCGCCATCAAAATGCTCAAGTTTATCGTTGATCTCTCTCACTTCATGACTGCCTATCCTTCAAAATTGCTTCCTTTATCACTGTCTTCGATCGTCTTGGATATATCTCAATATTTCTACTCTTTCTGTGCCACAATTGAATCTCTTTTCCAGTCTTGAACGCTACTATACAAAGTCGCCATTCACAACGGCCACGAGGCTCGAGTGAAGTAGCGCGTGATGTTTAGTAACGCAAACATAACTATGCAATCATCGCTTGTGATTGGATAATACTAAAACGAATTCACAGAGCAAATTTTACAACATTCTGGTGTAACGCAAAAAAATTAGAATGTCACAAAATCATCTAAATTTAAAGGGACGGACGGGAAAGAGTTAAAATATACTTTTTTAATTTTTTTTTAGAATAGAAACAGACTTTGATGTAAATTTTGTATTTTTTTTCAAAGATTATGAAATGCCTTACGACTGGAACAAGTGTATAATTTGTCAAGAAGATAAGTCTGAAACATTAAAGTGTCCTTTGAGTGGACCCAAATGGCTAGACTGTAGTGACGTTTATTCTACTTTTTTGTCTAATGTAGCTGAGTTTCGGTCAATAGAAGCATTACCTACTGATCTTACACTTGACGAAAATACGACTGTTGATCATTTAATTCAAAATGAAGCGGTTTGGCACAAATCCTGTCATTTGAAATTCAGCACCTCTAAGCTAAATAAAGTGAAAGTACAATGCAACAAACGTAAACAACCAAGTTGTAGTTCTAAAATAACTCCTGATTATGAAACAGAAACGCCGAAGCGTAAACTGGCCAGAAAGCAGGTCCTACAACAATGTATATTTTGTGAGGGAAACACTGGTAATCTTCATAGCTTTACAACACTAGAATCCGACAGAAATGTGCGGCATATTGCAACTACTTTAGGAGATTTTGCTCTTCTATCAAGGATAGCAGGGGGAGACCTCGTCGCTATAGAGGGGAAGTATCACTTTTCTTGTATTACTACTTTTAGAAACAGTTATAGGTCATATTTGACGAAAAATGATGACAATTCTCTTAGAGATGACGAAGACAAAATGAAGGAGTCCAGAGCAATGCTAGAACTGATCTCCTATATCAATACTGCGGTTGACGATGGTACGTTGATATTCACCTTATCAGAGATTCATTCCTTGTATGAAAACAGACTGAGAGACTTAGGGATCGAAAAAAAAGTAAATAAAACAAGGCTAAAAGTTTCACTTCTGGAGAAACTTGATACCCAAGAGCAGTATGATGGGAAGAATGTTGTTTTTGTTTTTAAAGAAGGAATGAGAAATATGCTGAAAGACGCATTAGTAAAGAGAGATTTTATGGATGAAATTTTGACGCATTCAAGCATGGCAGGTCGCTTGTATTTTGCTGCTGCAATTTTTAGTTTTTACGTCGCTACTACTTATGGATGGAATATTATTCCTGGATATGATGAAAGATATCTACCTTATCCCGTCTTTGGTCTGGTTTCTCTTCATTGGAAATCATGTTCATGTCAGGAAAATATGCTTTTTGATATGGAAAAACGTCTTACGACATGGTATCCAGGAATTTGCATCCTAACAATAGCTTATCCATCGCTCAAACAAAGGATGTTCATTTATCCGCTTCATCGTAAATTTACTAAATCAAGATTCAGGTACTATTCTAATGATGATGCATCCTTTAATATTGAGCTTAATCCTGGCCCTCCTACTGGAAACCATGACTTTGCTCATTCAAAAGTTAAATTTTCATCGTTTCGTATTCCAATTCGTATAACTCAAAGACTTGATGGTCACAGTCAACTTAACCAACCGCATCACATTAACTATGCTAATCCTGCTAACTTAATCACTGTACCGCGAAAGCTGTGTTTATCTTCGCCTTTGTGTTCCATATCAAAGAATCTACATTTTTGTCTTCTCAACACAAGATCAGTGCGCAATAAAACCATGGCTGTAAAAGACTTCATTGTTGACAGTGATATTGATATACTTGCGATGACCGAGACCTGGCTTCGTCCCGGCACAGATGATTGTTTTGAAATGGGTACAATCTGTCCTACAGGATATAGACTTCTACATGTCCCAAGAGCTCATTCCGTTGGTGGTGGTGTTGGACTTATATTTAAGAACAGTATTCGTTTAAACACCTCTATCACTGATACGTATCAATCGTTTGAATTAATGGATATTTACCTGCGCACTGTGCGCTGCGTGAGAATTATGCTTGTATATCGTCCTCCTGGCTTATCAACATCGCTGTTCTTCGAAGAGTTTTCTAGGCTCTTGGAATGCATTACTGCTGAACAACATAAACACTTGCTGATCGTTGGTGACTTTAATATTCATATCAACGACCCTAGTGACACTACTGCAAGTAGATTTATTAACTTATTGGACTCTTTCAATCTCGTGCAACATGTCAGTGGGAAAACGCATGCTAGTGGCCATACCCTTGATTTGGTTATATCTAATGCAATGGATCATTTTGTAAGCGATGTTAAAATAACCGATCCTGTCATCTCTGATCACCTGGCTGTTCATTCTACACTTCACTTGAAAAAGCCCGGATATGAAAAGAAGGTTGTCACTTCTCGAAAACTACGTAATATTGATATGAGTTCTTTTAAAAAGGATATTGTAAGTTCCGTCCTCCTCAAACCTCATGATGATCTCGATGAAGTTGTTAATGATTATGATGAAGTCTTGCGATCTCTACTAGACAAACATGCACCTATGAAGGAACGAGTTGTGACAGTTCGACCATCTGCGCCCTGGTATACCGATGAAGTCACCATGGAGAAACGGAAACGTAGACAACTTGAGCGTAAATGGCGTACGTCGCGGCTTGCCAGCGACCGCGAGCTTTACGTCTACCAATGTAGCGTCGTGAACAACTTGATCAAGTCTCTGAAGTTGGAGTATTACTCATCTATTATTAAGGAAAATGCTGGCAATCAAAAAGTGTTGTTTAAAACGGTTCAAAAACTACTTCAAAAGCCAACTATCAACCAGTATCCACCATCTGACAACAACCGCGTTCTAGCTGATGAATTTGCTAATTTTTTCACCAACAAGATTAACATGCTACACAATGATCTCCTAGCTAAAAAGGATACTGTTATTGATTCTGATGACTGTGTTTCTAATGATACACCTGTTGTGTGTTCGACTGTACTTTCTACTTTTACTGAGATGACACAAGAGGATGTTAAGGAACTGACTACATCATCTTTTTCTAAGTCCTGTGTTTTGGATCCGTTGCCATCTTCCATTGTTAAACCGTGTATCGACGTGTTGTTACCAACTATTACTAACATCGTTAACATGTCTCTGCGAGAAGGCTATATTCCTGCGGGTTTGAAATCCGCAGTGTTGTCACCTTTACTCAAGAAACCTGACGCAGATTTTACGCAGTTTAATAACTTCAGACCAATCTCTAACTTAAAAGTAGTGTCTAAAATCATCGAGAAGTGTGTTGCTCTCCAGTTGAACAACTATTTGACGAAGCATAGTCTACATGAGCCCCTTCAGTCTGCATACAAAGCGCTTCATTCCACCGAAACTGCTATGGTCAAGGTCCACGATGACATACTTCAATCTATTGATAATAACAAGGCTGTTATTCTACTGATGTTGGACTTGTCTGCTGCGTTTGACACCGTGTCCCATGAAATACTTTTAAATCGACTGTCTCAACGTTATGGTCTCACTGGGTCTGTGAGGAAATGGTTTTTATCCTACCTTTCATCACGTACTCAATTTGTTCAAATTGAAGGTTCAAAATCGTCCCTGCGTCAACTTACATGTGGTGTACCACAGGGATCTGTTCTTGGGCCCATTTTGTATGTTTTATACACGTCACCAGTAGCTGAAATCATTAAAAGACACAAGCTTACATACCACCTTTATGCTGACGACACTCAGCTTTATGTGTCATTTGATCTGGGATGCGATGATCTTCTCACGTCTGCAAAGTCTACCATTGAAGCATGTGTCAAAGAAATTAACTATTGGATGATTCACAATGGACTCAAACTGAACGAAGAAAAAACCGAACTCCTACTCCTAAGCTCACGGTATCGTCCTAGTCCCACTTTGGACTTTGTCCAGGTTGGCGGCGAGACAATTCCACCGTCATTTTCAGTCCGCAATCTCGGAGTTATATTTGATCCAGGCGTTACCATGGAAGATCATGTAAGAAAAATCTGCAAGACTTGTCATTTCCATCTAAACAACATTAGTAAGATCAGAACGTACCTTGACCGTGAATCCACTGAAGCTATTATCCACGCCTTTGTTACTACTAACTTGGATTATTGTAACGCTATCCTTTACGGACTGCCTAAAGTTCTGTTAAACCGTTTACAGCTAGTTCAGAACAGAGCAGCACGTATTGTAACATTCACTAAGAAATATGATCACATAACATCTAGCTTACTTGACTTACACTGGTTACCTGTTGAATACCGTATTATTTATAAAATTTTATTACTAGTATATAAGGCTATTAATGGACTTTCGCCAAGTTATATATGCAATATGTTAAACTTTCGGAACAGTTCTTATTCTTTGCGTTCGTGTACAAATAAGTTACTACAGGTCCCGAGATCGAAACTGAAAACATATGGGGACCGACGGTTCTCTGTAGCAGGACCAACTCTATGGAACCAACTACCACAATCCTTAAAAAATACTGTATCTTTAATTTCATTTAAGAAGAACTTGAAAACATATTTATTTAAGAAATCATATTTTTAAGTTTATATTTTTTATCATATATTCATGTTTATAAATTATCTAAATTTTTAGCTTTCATAAGTATATTTGCCTTCTTTTATAATTATTTAGACTATTTCATTTCATTATATATTATTAGCATTGTAAATTATTGATAATTTGTATTTTATAATATATATATATCTTAGCTTTGTAAAGCGCCTAGAACAAGTAGTGATATAGACGCTATAGAAATAAAATTTATTATTATTTATTATTATGATGCTGCTGTACTGGCAAAAGCTGCTTCTATTGTTCGCAAGGACATGTTTCTTCATGAAGATCAATTCAATTTTTCTGGAAGTTTCACCTCGAAATGCCAGGAAAACTCTGTACCAGCTAGTTTAAAGTCACTTATCGCCATGATACTTAATGGGACCAATCTTAAAGACCAAGAAAAACAAGAGTCACAACCGTGTTTAACAATTAGTCAAGCAATCCTATTTAATTCAAAGAAAAGGATCAATAATTCTAAACCTACTGTTCAAACGCGCCATGTGCGTGAGCCTCCTCTACCTTTGTACATTGGATTGAACATTCATACTACTACAAGAAGCAAAGCTCTCATCACTAAACTATACCAAATGGGACTATGTGTATCCTATGATCGGGTAATAGAAGTTGAGGAATGGCTGGCCACATCTGCCAGCGAGAGATACAAAGAGGATGGCCATGTTGTACCAGCTTGTTTGAAGAGCGGCATCTTTTCTGTGGGTGCATTAGACAACATAGACCATAACCCTTCATCCACAACTTCAACATCATCATTTCATGGAACGGGAATTTCTATCTTCCAGTTCCCATCAGAAGACAAACCAGGGCATGACAGACCAGTACTAACTGTACCACCCTCAGGAAATGAACGCCACTCTCTACCAGATTCTTATGCTATAGTGCTTCCAGTCGAAATGAATACCAACACCATAATAATTCCAGAACGTGGAGTAGCGCCAATCGAGAGTACCGTCAACATTGCAGTGGTACAGGAAAATGGATGGGTGGAGCATGCACTTGGCAAATTAAACCAACCATGTGTGAACTCTGACGACACTTTGACCTGGTCATCATATCACTCTTCTAACGACGCCCTTCCCTACGGTGGCCGAGAGGCGACACTCGAAGTCGAAATGCAAAAGGACTAAAGTCGAAAAACAAAAGGACTAAAGTCGAAAAGCAAAACACGCTAAAGACAAACTCGCGACTGATATTTTGATGAATTTCGACTTTGATTACTTTCGCTTTAGTCACTTTCACTTGGTTCACTTTCGCTTTAGTCACTTTCACTTGGTTCACTTTCGCTTTAATCACTTTGACTTGGATCACTTTCGCTTTAGTCACTTTGACTTGGTTCAGATTCGCTTTAGTCACTTTGACTTGGTTCACTTTCGCTTTTGTCACTTTGGCCGAGAAGCGACAAAAAAATGAAATACTACAAGGCGTTCCTCGAAATACCACAGGAAACCCAAAAATGTAAACTTCAAGAGAAAAACAAGATGGCCGACGAAAACGGTTGGTGTTGTTGTAGTTTGTTTCATATCTGTGCGACGATTTTGGTAAGTTCTGTTTAATTTATACGTGAAATTTCGTCTTGCAGAAATCAAGGAGTATGTAGAAAAACTTGTACAGTTAAACAAACCAGTAGAGATTATTGTAAGATACCTAAAGAAAACCTTGTACATCAATTGGTCGTAAGTATATTTATAGGGAGCATTTACTTTTTACAAGGGGGTTGGTGCCGGAGGAATTAAGGGGAGGGCCATTAGGTATTGAAATAGTAAAAATTGAAAGAAATCTCTGCCAAGCAGGGTATATTAAATAACTTATATGTTACATTAATTACATTGATGGTCATTGTGTAAGTAATAAGCATGAAAACTTAATTATGAATTAACATGTTGAAAATCAATATAAAAGCTGTAATTTTTACAGAATGATTGAAAAAAAATTGTCAATAGGAAAAGAAAACTGCAAAGATTCCAAAAGAAACATAACATTAAACGCCACAATGGAAACCTACTCCCACAGGATGTTATGTCTGCCATATTGGTAGGTATTTTTACATGAGATATTTAGGGACAGCTCCCTTGAAAGTGGGTTGGCATTGATAATTTTGTAGACTAGTAATATAATAATAAACAACATCTTCCCTGTATTGTCACTAAATTTATATAACAGGTTCCCATTTAAATCTGTACTTTCCCATTTAAATCTGTACTTATGCAAATTGTGTTGATGTGTGCTAAACACACAGATCAACCAATCAGAGTACATTATTTCTGAAGTGAACTTCTCTGATTGGTTGATCTGTGTGTTTAGCACACATCAACACAATTTGCATAAGTACAGATTTAAATGGGAAAGTACAGATTTAAATGGGAACCTGTTATATATATATTTGTCTGAAAGGAAATGGGCTATAGCTTTTGTTTATTTATGTGCACACTTTTTAAATTATAGACAGAAAGCAATGGGAGTGCCCAGCGTCTTGGCTACCGAATGATGTGGACAAGACTTAGAAGACATGGTGTTCTAGCAACAAGGTTATTAAAACTATTACACCAAATTATATTTAATTGACTCCCATATGAGAGTTAATGGATAAAGTGAATAGGGTTGTAAAAAGTCTGAATAAGAATTAGCAGAAAAGAAAGTAATGAATTCCTTTTCAACAGTAGTTTGAATAAAATATTTCATGCCCTTATATTTTTCATGCTGCTTAATATATATTTATGACTTCAAACCTGAGTTACATTATTATAAAATAAAATGTATCATGTCATATGTACTGAGCTTGTTCGAGCAGGAAACACACTACACCTGGTTGGCAAAACAATGGCTATGTCCAAAGGACATAGCCGGATTTTAATGTTGAATAAAATCTATACATAAGAAAGGTTATGTTGTAAACAATAGAATCAGCCCTGCGCGAAGGTGACAAGTCGGCAAGTGACCAAAGGCGGGAAAACCAAATCCCTAGAGGGGGTTAGTTTACAATACCCTTTTTATCCAGCCTCTTGATGACGTCACCGGAAGCAAATCATCTAATATATTTGTTTGGCGCCATAAAAACCATTTTGTTACACAAAAATTTATATATGGCCAGTTCCTTATTGAAAATTATTTTACTACATTTTATATTATTTTTTCTATAACAATAGAGATCAAGTCGCAGTTTGTATGCAAATTCTTGGATTACAGAACCAAACACCACTTCAAAGAAGAAAGCACTACCCAAACTATTTTTCCAAGGTATGATAAATTATTTAACATACCAGATATGAGGGAGTTGAGTAAAGGGATCAATTAACTTAATTAATTGGTCACAATGACTTCATATTTATAATTATATGGCAGAATCTTAAATAATTTTCTTCTAACTTGCTTTTCAAAGGGACCAAATGAGACATGGCATATAGATGGCAATGATAAAATGTCTAATTGGGGTTTTTACACACATGGGGCTGTTGATGGATATAGCAGAAAAGTGTTATGGCTAGAAGTCTTTGTCACTAACAAAGATCCTTGGTTAGCTGGAAAGTTCTTTATGGAAGCTGTAACAAACATTAAAGGTAAGCAAGTACGGTCCAACATTTTTTCCTTGCGAGGGTTATCCCGTGTGCTGTTATACAGTCAAAGCTTAAATTTTATGGAAGGAAAGCCTTTTCAAATGCTAAAAGGAAAGGAAAGTAACCTTATTTAACATCGGTAACTCATGACAGTCATATACGAAATAGTGAACATGGAATAAGGATTATGAAATCTAATGTTCACAATTCATGCTAATTTAAAGTGAACTAATGTGGTGTCACATGACATTTCTTTTAGTGTTTATGTATGTTTCTGTTCAACAGTGTTAATGACATTGACAGTATATGAAATATCAATACTACACAGTGTTTCCAACAAAGCAGAGTCTGAATTTTCAGTTTTATTTTAAGGCTGTCCTACTAGAGTCAGATGTGACCCTGGAACAGAAAATGGTATCATTGCTAGATGTCAAATGTTCTTGCGAAGACATGGAGATGACCCCCTAGCTGGTGAAAAGAGCTATTATGAAGGTTCTTCTGTTGTAAATCAGGTAATTTTTGAATGCTTTACTATACATGTATGAGAATAAATTTCTCATGCAGAATCAATATTTTCCTACTTTTTCATGTGAAGGATATAAATGTTACAATCTTATGTTACAATGTTAATATGTTACTGAAACAGGTTCCCATTTAAATCTGTACTTATGCAAATTTTGTTGATGTGTGCTAAACACACAGATCAACCAATCAGAGGAGTTCACTTCAGAAATAATATACTCTGATTGGTTGATCTGTGTGTTTAACACACATCAACACAATTTGCATAAGTACAGATTTAAATGGGAAAGTACAGATTTAAATGGGAACCTGTTGTAACAATGTTTTTCAACTGCAATATTCCAGCAATATTGTTATGGTCATCTCTTATTGGTTGAATTTTCAATTATTCATGCAATGCATGTTTCCATTATTCTTTACTTTTAGCCAGTTGAATGTTTCTGGAGGCATTTTAAAGAGGAAGGGTTCCAGTTTTGGATAGATCACTTTAAGGTGAAAATTAACTTCATTGCCAGTTGTTGCCAGTACTTCTTGTTTTTATTGATATTCGCATTATTAAATGCTATTGTTTTCAAAAGCAGTATGAAGTATGGATTTTAAATTGATTTGATCTCATTTAATCTCATTTTATTTTTGTTCTCATTGATAGAGCTTACAACAACTTGGGAAATGGAACCCAGGAAATACAGTACACCAGTAAGTATCTTCCATTTTATTTGAAATGTCTACTGCAAAATACTTTCTCATCATATAATTTATGGCAACATCAGTATGAATAAATAATTTTCTAACTGCAAACATTTTTTTAAAGGTTATGTCTTTTGTATGTTTATATGCCACTTCTTCAATTGGAAGCAAATGAGAAAAAGGAAGACTGGAACTCACATAGAATTAGACTTCAGAGGGGTAAATGCAGACCTTGTGGAGTGCCCTATGATTTATATGAGTTCCCAACTTCAAAAGGTATGACTCTTTAAAGTAATATTTGCAATTGCACCCTTTTTCAAATCATAATAATCAATGTATTATAATGTATATTAAATATATCCATAAAAGCAACATTAACTGGTAAATTTATAAAACAAGCAGAAGATGTGTTTTATAAATAAATATAATGGTTAAATACTCATAAATATGCTTAAAATCATGCGCAGATTTGTATAATATAAGGTCCATTTTTGCATCATCATTACTTTATTTTTATGTATCTTTATTACTTGTCTAGGTGGAGAAGAAATGAAAAAGAATGTGTTGCCTTCTGATACTGCCTACATCCAAGATATGTACAAGTTCAACCAACCTCTAGTCTACCTCCCTGAATCATTTAAAGAGGAGGCAGATCAGTACATTAACTCAACTGGTAGGGTGGTTGAGATAACAACTGCTTCAGAAATCTATGATGAACTAGTTGCCTATTTTAGTAATTGATTGTAATCTAGAACAAGTTTCTGTTTGCTGTAATAATATTCAACTAAATTCCACATCATTTGGGAATTCCCTAAGTTCTTATACTGCAACATAAGTTAAATAAAAGTAACTATAATTAGTCTTGAAAAGGTTTGGAATGACAAATTTGTTGCCATTTAAAAAGTAAAAGATTAAACCTTTTATTTAAAGTTATTTCACTTACAAAATATTATCTGTGACAGAAACTTTCTCTTAGCACATATACACCCTTAACTAAATTATCCATAAACAAAGTTAAGAAAAAACAATTATCAAAAAACTCAATTGTGTACTTAAACTACTAAATCTCTGTACTGTCTTAGTTCACCAAACCTCAATTTCAGATAGTGATTCCAGGTATGGTAATAGTTCCACAAATGATGGTCTTTCATTTGCTGGTTTAAAGCATTGTGTGATAATCTCCTGGCATTTCAATGGTTGTTGTGGGAAGGTTGGGTACTGACCATCTTGTATGGCTAATCTTACTTCAGCATATGTTTTACCTTTCCAAGCTGGCTGCCTTGAATATGCCTCACCAGCAATTACTGCAAAGGAATAAACATCAACTGCAGGTGTCACTCTTTGACCATTAAGCTGTTCTTGGTGCTGATACCCAAGTGTTCCAGCATTGGGTCCACCAATATTTGTAACCGCCAAGTCTTGGAGTTTGCTAACACCAAAGTCACAAATTACTGGCTTCATGGAGCCATCTTCAACCTGAAAAAAAAATCAAGAAAGTGTTTGTGGGATTAGGTGTTTATTTTCTGTAAAGTTTTAGTTTTATTTACAGTTTTTTTTAATTGTTTTATTTGATAAATACTTAAAATTATGTACTTACTATGATATTTGCAGGCTTAAGGTCCTGATGGATTACTCCCTTTTCATGCAAGTAAGACATGCCTTGTGCTATGAAATACAGGAGGAACCCATTGTACTTTTCATCAATTGGCTGGAAAATTGAAATAATTTCCTTCAATTAGTAATTTAATTTTGTTTATGTACTGAATATTTTATTTAAAACTGATTTTGTAACCAATTTTTACGGTTTATTTGCCACTAGCACAGCAAAGTACCTCATTTTTTTTAGATTTCATCAGTCCCAATGCCACACTCAGATTTATCCCTTTCAGGTAGTTTGTCACTATGTTGATGTCGGTTTCAGAAATGAAACAGCCAAACAACATTATGATATTAGGATGTCTCAAGCGTCTGTTTAGTAAGACAAAAAGACAATCATTTCATACATAAGGTAAATTATTGTCTTAACATTACACCTGGGGAATAATGAGTTCTGACAATGTCACTCAACAAATGCCATTACTTTTTAATCTCATAGAAACTTACCTACAAATGTTCACCTCTCCAATATTAGGGTCACCATATCCCTTTGGTATTTGTTTCACAGCCACTTGCAGCCCTTTCCAGATGCCTCTAAAGACAGACCCAAATGTTCCTTTGCCAATTAAATCGTTGATTGTTACGTCCTCTTCGTTAATGTCAACAGATGCAAGATCTGCAATATGTTATATTAAGCTACATTATTATTATGAAGGGTTTGATAATGAACTTGAGTGTCCTATTGGATATAGAGTCTCTGGCATTAGATAGAAGGCCACTCGGGCTGCGCCCTCATGGCATTCTATCTAATGCAAGAGACTTTGTCCCATAGGACACAAGCATTAATTATCTAACTGTCTTAGAATATGATCACACTCACAAATAATGTTGTCAAATTAAATATCACATGGCCATATATAGCTAAACAGCGTTTTATTATATGGCTTACTATATAGTACTTATTATGCATTGTGAACTTCTATAATTTTATAGTATTTCACTGGCAAGGAGGCAAAACAATATACAAACAAAAGGCCTCACCAGTGGAATACTTTATTCAGATACTATGGGACATAGAACACTCAAATACAGCCATCTGATTGGCTGAGTGGGTGCATGTGATCATTTTCTAATTATCATTAAAATACTCATCATAAATCCATGAAACAATAACTAACTATTAAAAGCTAAATAGTATTTTAGTATAATTAACTATTAAATTATTGTCTAGCTAAGAATGAACCACACAATACCAAAGTCATAATTACAATGTTATCCATGAAATGGCATAATTACACAATACATAATTAGCTTTGTTTCATGGTAATATGACATGCACTCTACAACCAATAATTTCTTAATGTGTAAGAGGAGAGTGTAAAGGATTGTATCTTACCTTCTTTTTTGAACATTATATCCGGGTCCATAATGGATACATGGTCAGATTTTGCTGATGTGTGCTGGGCTGCCTTGTCCCACAAGGGAGTGGCTCCACCAAGCCGATCGGGCTGGCTCTTGGGTTGGGAGGGAGTATCAACTGTTGTGTCAGCTAGGGGAGAAATAATTATATATATATATATATATATTTTTTTTCTAATTAAAAGAAAAACAAAAATTATATAACAAAGTTAAATGTTAACACTTATCAAGCTGTTCCAAGCTATCTCTATTTTGGAATCAGGGTCACAATGTAAAACACAAAAGGTATGATCACTTAATAATGTAAATGGTGGCTATAACTAGCTTCTAAATCACCTTTTTTCTTTGGGGCTATTTTACTTTATAAGTACATATTGTACTTAGACATATTTACTTATTTATTTATCAATTGATATAAATTAATTCTGAAAAGCCCTTTAGGGAGAATTATAATAAATTGTACTGTACTGTACTGTATTGTATTGTATTCCAAATAAATATACATATGCTTAAATAGTAAATACGTTTGAAGCAAATGTATATGATTGTTTTTTAATTAATCACCAAAACCTGTATTTTTTGAGTTTTTATAAGAGAAAGTGGAAAGTGTGACCAAAGTAAAACTACTGGGAGCCACTTTTATATAAAAACAACTTACATTTTGATGATATGGATTGTACGGAAGTCTCTTCTTTTTCAATAACCTTTTGAAAAAAATAATAAATTTACTTGTTTATATTTATGCAAATATAATTATACTATACTTTCACAATGGTTTGTATTCAAATTATCATGATGCAATTAATGGTATGTGGATACATTTACATAATCTGAGTGTAGTGTAAGTTAAGAATACAAAATAGAAGCCTCAAATTGTACCAAAACTATGTGTTTATGTGAAATAGGCATTTATATATTATAATAAAAGTTACCTTACAAAAATAACCAACTGCAGTTACAGCTTCAAGTTGAGCATCCCTTTGGATTTTAGAGATGAACTTTTTTTTTGTATTGTCTGTAATGTATATGTCAACGTCTTCAGGAAGCTTATCAACAGCTTTGTCCTCAAAAGCATTGTAGCATTCCAGCTTTAGATTTGACAGGGTTGGTATGCTCTCAATCTTCATGTAAAGTGAAAAAAATAATAATGTCACATAAAATTATTTTTTGTATTTCTTGAGGTGTCAGTAATTTACACCAGATCCTGGTTTTGCATATTTGAATCTTAAATTCTAATCAAAACAGTTGTAATGACAATTTGGAAATGTGAATAGGTAAAGAATAAGTCAAGGCTTTACCTTTAACGGAAGTTGACCCTTTTCACATTGTATGTTTTTTTGCTTCGAAAAAGACATTCGAGAAACGTGAAAGCTCTGCAATTGCAATATAAAATATCAGTTTTTTTAATTAGGGACTGGTCATAATGTATAGAGGAGGGGGGGGGGGGGGAGCGGAAAATTCAGAATTCCCAATGAATGACTTTTATTGGTCCACCCTTTAGTCTATGCATAGTTACAAGTAGCCCACCCCTATACAATGCACAACATTTACCCCCAATTACCCCCAGTGTATTGCTTAATTTTTCATGGCCCACCCCTTTTTTCATGCTCCAAAATTATGGCCTACCCCACCTTCTCCCCCCCCCCCCCCCCCCCCCATACTTTATGACCAGTCCCTTACTTAAGGAAAACTTTATATACAAGTCAAGTACTGTTAAGTAGCAGTTATGTCTTTTTATTTTTAAAATAATCCAATAATTAAACAAGGATTACCTTTTTTTTGTTTTTTGGCATGCTCTTTGCTGACCCTCTCTGCAAGTTGCCCTGCTTTTTGCGCCACTCATCAACCTTGTTCCAGTCTACCAAAAAAAGTAAACATTTTATACATCAATACCATGATTGTATAGCTCAATAATGTGTTTGTGTATTACTATATCAAGAAATGTGTATAAGCTTTTATATAAATATATTTACATGACTTATGTGACATTATCATTTTGTTTTTGCACTATAGTAGCTGCCAGTTGACTCAAGTAGCTCAGTACTGAAGAGACAAATAATTATCTACTAGCTTTTGTACAGCTGCAAACACCACCCCTCCCCCAACTGGGAGAAACAGGGAGGGGT